>JASEKS010000122.1:136091-269683 GCA_030770415.1 Pleoardoris graminearum | reverse complement strand
AGAGATAAAAGATTGTAGTGATGAGAAGTGATAGAATAATATATATTTAAAATAAAAACAAGATATAATTTAATATAATTAAAAAATAAAAAGTTATGGTGGAGTAGGTTTGGGTGGAATAAAAGAGAATTTAAAAAAAAAAAAAAATATAAATAATATTAAAAAAAAAGTATAAAAAAAGAAAAAAAAAAAAAAAAAAAAAAAAAAAAAAAACCCCTAAAGCTTTATCTAATATCTATTTCTTATATTATAACTTATACTATTAATTCTAAGTTTAATAATTTTAAAAAAATAATACCTCTCTTTTTAGTATAAAATAATTATAAATATTTATAATAGTAAAGATAGTATAATAAAACTTTATTAATTTATAATATAAAAAATAAAAGTAATATAAAACTATATATATTTATATATTAATTAAATAAATAGTGTAGTTATAGTAGCTTAGGATAACTAAAAGGGGGTTTAAAAAAGAAGAAGTATATATATACCTTTATACTTAATCTATTAAAAAAGTTAGGTAAGGTATATATAAAACTATAATATTTTTTTTTTACTTTTATAAAGAAAAAAATTTTTTTTAGCCTACTTTATTTATTACCGCTAGAGCTTAGTTTTATAATCTTATAGTAATAATAGATTCTGATTACATCTTTGAAAGCGCGGTTCAAGGTCTTCAATCCACGTGGTACATGACAAACACCCCCTTACACGGCGCTCTCACCGTATTCCCACAGTTCCAACGCCACTCTCCCAACTGCTCCACGAAAGACACAAGCGCTGCTATACCAGCGCCATGTTCCAATACGCATCTCAGACCCCCGTGCCGCGGTTCTCTCTAATGACTTCGAGAAACGCAGCTGGCGCATTTCCATTCAGAAATTCAGTCTTCGGCACTTCCTTGCCCAAGAAGTGGCATAACGGCTCTCAGCCATTTTCAGCACCTCATTTGAGTGAGTGTTCCTATGGGACAAAGCCCCGGGCCGTTGTGCAACCCTCGCGGTAGACCCGTTGCACTTTAACGAAAGGCCAAAGGAAGGGCGAAAAGGCAGTGTCCTGCTTGATTACCCATTTCCCATTGGACTGGGATTCACCGCGAGAGTAGTTAGGCATTATATGACGATGCCCGGCCCTTTTCGACTAGTACAGATCAGGCGAGAACCACGAGCAAGTACACTACCACTGTTCTTTCCTATCCATCATCATAATTGCTTCAACGCTCTTGTATACAAAGCATCCGAATTCTTCCTCGCGCTCGAAATGATTCTTACGTTCTAGTACGCGGCTGCGAATTCTGCAGCAAAACTCGCGTATGGCATGTCGGTGAGGACATCGTAGCCCCCAAACACCTGGTCGAAGCCCTCAACCGTGAAAGTGATGGTTGCATCTCCAAAATTGCTGCAGTAATTTATCTGCAGGAGCTTGTAGATGACGAGTTTATGGTGGTAATTCGCTGGCTTGAGCATTTCATAGTTGAACTTCGGAGTGCCCGAGCTCAGGTAGTGTTTGTTTCAGGGAACTCTCAAATGTGGTTCAGGGCGGGACTACGTTTCCTGGCGTTGTAGCAGGGCTTGTGTACTGCGCAGAACGCGAGGGGCCAAGACTAGTAACTTGTAAAGATCTCGTATTACCCGACACGTCGCGCGCTAAATCTTAGTGATTATAGAAAGCTTTCTATATTTTAATATAAATTTTAAAAAAATAGACTAGAGCTATAGATATAAATAACTAAAAATAATATAATAAATATAATATATATTTATATATTAATTAAATAAAAGAGTGTGGCTATAGTGGCTGTATAGGGCGACTAAAAGAGGTTTTAAAAAAGGAGGAGTATGTATATACCTTTATACTTAATAAATATAATAATAAATAATAAAAAAGGTCTAATAAAGGTATATACATACTCCTCCTTTTTTAAAACCCCTTTTAGTTGCCCCGAGCCACTACAGCCACACTATTTGTTCGATTAATATATAAATATAAAAAAAAGGGATAGATATAAGAATAAATAAATATATAACATATAAGATTTAAAAAATTAATTAAATTATAGATATAGTATTTAAGACAATTATAATTATAATTAAAAAAAAGTTAAATATAATAGGAACAGTAGATAGAGTAAGCTTATTTTATAAAATATTAATTATTAAAAAAAAGTATACATAATAGTATATATAATAGTAAAAAAGTAAAAAATTATAAAAAAAAATCTAATATAATAGGGTTATAAAATAATTAAAAATTGATTAGAATTCTAAATTATAAGTATTTTAAAAGTATAGTTAAGTTATAATATTAGTTAAAGTAATTAAGGGCGTCGGCGGTTTTAGTACCAGATAAAGCTTAGATCTAGTAACGAGACCTGTCGGGTACAGGAATCGAATACAGGCGTCCGAAGACGGCGTCGATCGCGTCCATGGCAATCCATGGCATAGTATGAAGCAAAACTGTTCGAAACAACTGTAGCGTTTCAGACGGGAGGATTTCATAAGACCTCGAGAGGGCGAGGTGCGAAACTGGCGCAGCACCATCACCATATGCAGCCACATAGACAAGGGTCCCAGTATACGGAACTGCGAAATGGTTTTTGCCATGATTTTATATAACCGCATATAGCGTTGGAACCTTTGGTCAGGTGTGTTACCCCGGGACAAGGCATACAAAGGCCAATAGAACCCGAACTTTTATCCTGCAGCTGTATGTGGTAGAGGACCTCCAACCACGTGCGTGTTTTCTTAGCGTTGCTTCACCCTATAAAGCCATAGCCGTTCCATAGGCTGTCAAGGAAAACTGTGTTGTCAAATCCATTCTGTACAGGCAGTGTCTCCATGAGTTCCTCGAACCCAGTCATATCAATATCAAAATCACTATTGGTCCACGTTTCGTCTCCTAGTGAGACCTCTAGTGTAGGTTCGGACGGATCAGGTACATTTGGTGAATTAACGGAGGCAGCATCAGCAAGCGCCTGGGGAGCAATGTTGGGAGGAAGTTCTGGGTTCTGTATGCGCGAATCTGCCCTCGATGCGTCGGACTTCTTCGCATACTCCTGCAAGAGTGTATTAAGTAGTCGGATTCCGTGTGCAGCGACGGAACTCGTTGGCCATTGCTCGAGGATCCTCACTGCTTTCTGAATCGCCTCGTGGCCCTTGGCGGCTTCTGGCTCCTTCTCAGACCTGTGGAATAGATCCAGGCCTAGGCAGAGGCCAGCTGTAACTACGAAAGCCTAAATCCATCGTCAGGGAGGTATAATATCGTACGGCGACCAAACATACCTGTTCGACCCACCACTGGGGCTCCTGAGGAAACCGTTCTTCCATTGCCTCAATGATAGTATTTGCGCTACTGAGACACGCCCAACGGGAGTACATATATCTAACATCCTTGAAACTTCTGCCTAGAAAACTCTGATGGATCATGATTATCTTGTGTTCACAGCATGCGCGATATGATCTTCTAGCCCATTTGGTCCATTCAGGCCACGCGGAGGAATTGTAAGGTGTTGCCGTTGATAACCAGGGCGGCATCTTTTCGACGCACAAGCCCCGCATGACTGCATCATACTTTAAGACAACACTGTACTTCGATTCAATATCGCGAGCATCCAATATACCGTCGAGATACCGCGCTAAGACATGAGCAACCTCGTTGAGATAGTTGCTAATGTGCGTAAAAGTCGGCCTTGAATAATTATACACTGGTTCCCACGTATTTTCGTCGAAATGGCGCGGTAAAACAGAGGTGTAATGTCGTTTCTGCTGTGTATACATTCCTTGCGACGTGCTACAAAGCCAATCCTGGGAGGTGAGAGCGCTCCAGACTCTGCGTCCGATCTCACGCTGTATGAGTGCGTCTTTTTGCTCTGGTGTCATCTTTGAAGGAAGGATGTTGTCTTCCGGATGCGGGCCAAGCCTACAACGCTAGTTAAATCAAATCAATCATCCATTGTGTACCTACTCACTTGTTCAAGCCCAACCCTCTAGCAATGACGGTTGAAGCAGCCTGGTAGACCGCCCACTCCTTCACAGACCCTACTAAATGTTCCGAAGTATGCATGTTGAGAATGGCTTGAACGGAGTATATGTGGTGCTTCGAAGCATAGTCGCCTAACTGAAGACAGGATATGAGAGAGTTCCCCCATTGTCGAGATAGTTTCAACTTATCAGCATCGGAGAAGCCCCAAGATGCCGAAATCTCCTCAGGTGAGCCAATTATGCTTGCTGCAAGTATCGAGAACAGCAGCGCACACCATCTCCAATCGTGAATTCGAAGATCAAGCTGATCGGCGTCCTGATACGCTTCTAGTAAGGTTTTGCGGAAGGATGGGCCATGGTAAATGCCGCCGGACCAATACGCCATGAAATTTTGATGGTAATCGACCATGTGAAGTACTTGATTCCTGGATGGAAGTATTGATTGAAGGTGACAGACCTCAACCGCCTGGGCAGCGGGTGAGAAATTTTCAGTTGCACCTTCGTCCAAAACGGTCTTTGTGCGGTTCTGGTTAAGGGTCTGGTCCATCAGCGACTGGTTTCTCACATACTCATCTTTATCGTTAAGGAGAGTTCCCATGTTGATGTTTGAGAACTCTGATCTTCCATATGTGATGAAGTCTACGTTATTCGATGAAGGCGTTGGAAGCTGAGATGAGCCTTGCACGCCATCTGACGAAGCGGAGACGGACCGATCTCGAGATGCGTCATTTGCATTCTGCCACGCCACGGTCAGTGATATTTGCTTGGCGAATCAATGTGATCAGTCGTTGCACCTGTTTGTCTGCTCCTTGGACACCAAATTGCGAAGGGAGGTGACCAGCTGGCCAAGGTTGATTGACACCAGACGGCGATACCTCGGATGATGTGGTGGGGTCTCTTACGCTTTGAGTCGTTGTCTGTGCAGGCTTTTTTGGATCTATCAAAGTAAACTGAGCGGGTGCTCCCAGCAGCGTGCACGTAATACAGCTGCTCACATTTACGGTGGACAGCGGGGTCATAGCCTTCCCTCCATTCAGTTGTACAGAGACCGGAAAAGAGAATAGCATTAGCACTTTGTTTCAAATGATGTACCCCACGACTAGAGACCACTCACTGCGCTTCTCTGTTCAAAACACACCGCGAGCATGGGACCTTGCGGTCACACTTTTGGCGTCGCTGTGAACATCTTGTACAGGTTTGCCTCTGTTTGGGCATAGCTACTAGACGCGAGACGTCCGATTCAGCGGAGCTAGAGATTAGAAGTTGTACATTGAGAGACGGGGGAGGCAAGCGCAGATGGAGCTGTTGTGCGAGGTGGTTGTACGATCACCTGCCACATTGTACTGGTTGTACGATCACCTGCCACATTGTACTAACTCAACAGCCACAACGCACTGACCACTGTGGCTGTCGAGTTCCTTCTCCTTTATCGTCATTACCGAGCTAAACAGATTATACGACGTCTAGTATAAATAATAAAATATTAATTATATTAAAAGGGTGTGTAGAATAAATATATAAAAAATACTAGCTAGAATATAGGGGGGTAAAAGTAAAAAAAATAAAATAAAATAATATATTTTTTTAATTACTAAATCTAATAATATATATATAATAATATTTATAATAAAGAAATTAAAAATTTATTTACTATATTAGAGACTAATTAATATACTTTTAAAAAGATTAAAAAAAATTTAATAAATATAAATTATTTTAAAATTTTATTTCTAATATTAATAGAGATCTAAAAATTTTTAAATTATAATAAAATAATTAATATAAAATATTCTACTCCTAAGTAAATATATAAATAGCTTATTTATTTTTTTATATTTTATTTTTATTATATTTTACCCCGCCTACTAATATTATAAATTAATAATATTATTATAGACTTATTACGTAATTTAAAGTAATATTTTTTTACTTAATATTATATAAGTCTCTATACCTAGACTTTGCCGTAACGGTCGAGTCTAATAGGTTATAAGAGTACTTATTAATAGATTTATTATAATAAAAAAGAAACTTTTTTATTTTTTTTAATACTAACTATTTATTTATTTTATATTTAAACTATTATATATTATTATAAGTTTATTTTATTTACACTTAGAGGTATTTTATAATACTCTTTTCTTTTTTTTTTATACTTATTTATTATCTACTATATTTATATATATATATTTATATACAGGGGGGGGACATTGGGAAAGATAAATCAAAAAAGTTACTATTTTTAAAAATTAATATAAAATTAATTACTAAGCCTAAAAATACGTGAATAATACCGCTGTAAAGAGAAAATAATAGAGATTTATATAAGAATTTTAGTTACGTTATATATATTACCTATAATAAACTAAAATTACCTAAATATAGTAATTTTTTTAACCCCTTTTTTAGGTTCCTATAACATTTTAGTTAGTAAATATATTTAACTAAAATTTTAACTATACCCTTTTAGGCCTAGCCTAGGTTACGTAACTAGATTTTCGAAGTATATTAGTAATCTAATAATAAAATTATATTAATTATAAAAATATTGCTAAGGCTTATATAATCACTAATTACGTGATATATTATTAATATTATAGTATATAGTAATATCTTTTTAATATTATAAACCTAGACTCCTATTTCCTTAAAATAGCACTAAATTTAACGAAACTCGAATCTAAAGTTAATCTTTTTTTAAAAGCAAATACTCCTATTTTAATAATTATTTTTACTTTAAAAAGAACTTCTAATAGTATTTATAATACTATAAGACGTATTAAAAATAAAGAAAAGAATAATTATAATATAAAAAAAGTTTATATAGGGGGTATAAAAAAGCTAACTTAAAGAGATAAAAGAGCTATTAATAGAGACTTAACTAGAAGTCCTAAAAAGAATAATAAAAGTATATTATTAGAAAATAATCTAGAGATTTTAACAAGACAGTTATAAAGAGTTTTAAAAGAGAAGGGATATAAAATTAATATAAGTAATAAAAAACTAATAATTAATAAAGAAAACACTAAAAAAAGAGTAAAATACGCTAAAGAATAATTAAAAAATATTAAAAATATAAAACTAGAAAAAATAATATTTTCTAATAAGTTAGTAATATAAAGGGGTAGGGCTAAAAAGGAGTTTTATAGAAAAAGGGGTAATAATAAAGTTAGAAGAGAACTAGCTATTAGCTAATTATAAAGTAAGTTATTTTAACTTTTTAAATTATTAAAATATAT
Organism: Pleoardoris graminearum; assembly: GCA_030770415.1. Classification (NCBI taxonomy): domain Eukaryota; kingdom Fungi; phylum Ascomycota; class Dothideomycetes; order Pleosporales; family Didymosphaeriaceae; genus Pleoardoris; species Pleoardoris graminearum. The sequence goes on along the minus strand of JASEKS010000122.1, from coordinate 262,461 downwards.
AACTTTTTATATATTTTTAGGCTATAGTTTTAGTTTTTTAATATTAATTATATTAATTATTTTATAGGCTACGACCTTACCCTATATATTTAGGGTGCAATTTAGGTAGGAGGTAAAAGTAATTTAGTATTTATTAAAATACTTAATTCTTTTACTTTTTACACTAGTAAAGACTATATAAACAAAATCCTTATACCTAAGGTTAAACCCTATATAAAAAGGGGTAAGTTTTATAATACTTTTTTACCCCTTTTTTTAATAATATAATAATATATATATATATATATTATTATATTATATTATAATTATAATCTTTATAGTAATATTAATTTAGGTTAGTAATTTTAATAAGATAACATCCCTATTTATAAAACTAGGGACGTTTTAACTTAGTTTAAAAATAACAAAATTAAACTATTTCCTTACCTAGCCTATAGTCCTAATTTAGCCCCTATAGAAAATATATAGGGTTTATTAAAATTAGGGCTAATTAAAAATAAAAAGGCTAATTTAGGTGTAGAAAATAGTTTAAATAGTATAAACGCTTTTATAAAAGCTACTAATAAGGAGTAGAATAAAATACCTTAAAAAGCTATTAATAATTATATTTTATTACTCTCTAACCGTTATAAGGCGGTTATAGAAGCTAAAGGCTATTATACTAAATACTAGTAATATATTATTTACTAGTTTATTATTAAAAATGTGAAAAAGTGACTTATATATATAATTATATAATTAATATATAAATATATAAAAATATTTAATATACTAATAAAACTTTGTGTCTATTATTATATATATAAAAATAAACAAATTTTACACCTTAAATAAAAAGTTATTATAGTCTAAAGTAGGGTCCTAAAAATTTTTTATATTTACTAATTTTTTATTACCTCTAAACCCCTTAGTCAGCAGCCCCTAACAGGGTAAATAAAATACGCTAGTCTTTCTTTTTAAAATAGTATTATTTTTGTATTTTTAGGGCTTATAACTAAAAAGTTATATTATATTAAAAAAGGTAACTTTTTTAATTTGTCTTTCCTAATGTCCCCCCCCTATATTAATCGAATAAATAGTATGGCTGTAGTAGCTCGGGGCGACTAAAAGGGGTTTTAAAAAAGGAGGAGTATGTATATACCTTTATTAAATCTACTATATTTATTCACTATATTTATCTATTATTATTAATTATTATTTTATATATAGCTTTTATATTATTACAAATACTATAGTTACTAAATTTTTTATATTTTATAACTATACTATCGTTAGGGTAACAGCTGCTATTTTATTTTTAAATTTAATATAGTTAAAGTTATTTTAGTTTTTTAGTATAGTTAAAAGCTACTACTTCTATCTATAAATAGATTTTAGATTACCTATAATAGAACTTTTAGAGTCTATTACCTTTATAACTATATAGATTAGTAATAATTACTATTACTATAGTCCTAACTGTGGCCGTACTAGTGTAGGTATAAGTATAGGTATAGGTAAAGATATAGGTATAGTATACGCTAGGCCTGCTTCTTTTTTATAAAAACGTAGTCTATAGCTATTATAATTATAGTTTCTTTTATAGTACTTATAAGTTATTTATAAAATTAAACTTTATTATATATATATATATATATTAAATAAATAGTGTGGCTGTAGTAGCTTAGGACGACTAAAAGGGGTTTTAAAAAAGGAGAAGTATGTGTGTACCTTTATACTTTATATATTAAAAAAGAAACTTTATTACAATACTCTAGAGTATTATAAAAATTATTTTTAAAAGGATTATTTTTAAAAACGTTATTAGTATAATAAATCTAGTCTCGTAGAAGTTATTATATATATTACTATTATAGAGTTGTTTATTTATATTAATATAATATAATATATACGGTAATATAGTTACTTCGTAGCCAATAACTACTATTATAACCTATTAGTTACTTTTTTTAACTTTATTTTTATAAAATAGAGGTTATATTTATTTTTAATACTTTTCACTCTGCCTACACACATATAAGTAGTATAATATTTAATAATATTTAATATTTTTTTTTTATAATTATATCTTTTTTCTTATCTATAATAATAATATAACGTAATACTAAGTATGCCTGTCTATTAGCCTATATACCTAGCCTATACATAAAGGTATACATATACTCCTCCTTTTTTAAAGCCCCTTTTAGTCGCCTATACAGTTACTATAGCCACCCTCTTTTATTTAATTAATATACAAATATACCTAGCCTATATACTAAAGAAAATATATATTATATATAAACCCCCTAAAACTTTTAAACCTTAATTACCTCTAGTATTTCTATCTACTAAAGGCTTTAATATTTTTTATTTATCGCCCTACGGATTCTACGCTTAGGATATTTTTATTATTATTTTTATTATTACTTTTATTATTACTTTTATCTTTATTATATTTTTTATACTAAAGAGTATCTACTGTATTTATAAAATACTTATTTTCCTTATTAATTTTACTATAAACTATATATTATATTTTTCTACCCCTTCTACCTTTACTATAGTAACTTTTATTTTTACTATAGTAATCTTTACCTTTACTATATTTTTATTTATTAAAACTATTACTACTAATACCGCTAATACTATTAATTTAATATTTATAATTTTAACTATTTTCTTTATCCACAATCTAATTAGCTCGTTATATTAATATCTATTATTAAAAATAGCTATAATTTTATTTAATAAATTATAATTAACTTCTTTATAGGCTACTAATTAGATAAAGTTAACTATTTTTAGATAAATAAGGTACTTATACTAGTAATTATTTACTAAAATTGTGTTTTTATTACCCGTAAGATAGAAAGATACTATAAAAAAAGCTTAGATAACTATAAATACTTTAAGATTAATTAGGATATATATTTTATTATTATTAGTTTTAATAAGAGGACTATACTATATAAAAACTAGATATTTAAAGAATAATATTAAGAATAATATTTTAGTAAGTTTTTTTTTTAATAAATATTTAACTGTGTTAACTATAAGGATAAAGAAGAGATATATAGATAGTAGTAGCTATTATATCTTACGTATTTCTTCTCTATAAATAAATATAGTATATTTACTAAACTTTTTTACTTTTTTAATTTACAGTAATATTTTTTTAGGGGGGCGTATTAAGTATATTAGTATACTAGCGTAGTCTAGCACGACGTTATACCTTTTTTTAACTTAGTTTTACTTAACTTTTTTAATATATTAACTATAAAAGTATATATATACTTTTCCTTTTTTAAAATCTCTTTTAGTCGCCCTAAGCTGCTATAGCTACACTTTTTTTTTTTTAAATAAAGCTACGCTTTTAGCGTAGTACGTATATTTTAAAAAAAAAAATAACTACTAACTACTATAGGGGTTCCTATAAAACGGCTCTATAGTAATCTAGATATAATAATAAAAAATATAATATATAATTATATATTAACGTCTATACTAAAAACGTATTTATTATATAATACTTAGTTATAATAAATTAAAATAGCGTTACCTACTTACTTGCCTATAATAAGTTATTATATAATCTTTTTTAATCTAGTACTAGATATATATCTATAAAAAAAATAGTAGTAATAGCTTACGCTATTACTAGTATACTATAAGATATTAATATACGCCGGCGTCCCTGGTACTATATATATATATATATATATATATATATATAGGATAATAAAAAAGTATAATAAAGTAGTTTACTACACTAGATAGCTATATTAGATTTCTCTAAATATTATAATATAGCCGAACAACTATATAAAAGTAATAAGTATAATATTTAGTACTCTACTAAGTATATCTATATACTAAAAAAAAAGATCCTTTTATTAGTAATTTTTAAAAAGCTTTAGAATACCGTAGTAAGTCTTAGACTATTTAAGTAACTAAATAGTATAAAATAAATAGTAAAAGTAATACTCCTAAACTATAACTTTATAATTAAAATAGGTAAGTATACGCTATACCTACATAAGTATAATAATAGTAATTATTACTAATATATATAATAGATAAAGGCTATATTACTAATACTAACCTAAAATATATCCTTAAATAAAAGTAATAGCTTTTAGCTATACTAGATAATTAAAATAATTCTAACTATATAAAGTTTAAAGATAAGGTATTATAATATATAATAATAATAACTCTAGTATAATAGCTACGGAACGCGAATAAGCTAGTAAGAAGAGTATTAGTAATAATATAAAAGCTATATATAAGACTATAATTAATAATAGTATATAAATATAGTATATAAATATAGCGAGCAAATATAGTAAATAATAAATAAGTATAAGGGGAGAGAAAGAGAAGCGTTATAAAATGCCTATAAGTATAAGTAAAATAAACTTATAATAATATATAATAGTTTAAGTATAAAGAAAATAGGTAATTAGTATAAAAAAAAAATAAAAAAGTCTCTATCTTATCCTGTACCTATTAATAAGTATTACTATTATAACCTATTAGACCTAACCCGTTACGGTCGAGTCCGTATAGCTATACTATTTATTTAATTAATATATAAATATATATATAGCTACTTAGTATAGTAAACTACTAATTATACTTTTTCTATTATCCTATATATATAGTAGCGGGGACGAGAGTATATATTAATATTTTATAGTATACTATAGATACACTACCTTTTTCTTTCTTTTTATTATAAATAGATAGCTAGTACTAGATTAAAAGATAACGCTTACTTATATATTGCTATTTTAACTTATTATAATTAAGTATAATAAATACGTCTTTAGCGTAAAATATTAATATATATATAACTATAATAAAGATATACACATACTTCTCCTTTTTTAAAACCCCTTTTAGTCGCCCCGAGCTAGCACAGCCACACTATTTGTTTAATTAGTATACAAATATAATATAGTAATATAATATTATTAGTAAATAATACTTTAGAGACTATAATATATATATATTTTTTTATATATAATAAAGTTACTATTAGTAACTACTTAATTAGGAAAAAAGGTATTATATATACTATAAAATCTAATAACTAGCTTTTAAAAGTATTATACTAAGTTTAATTAAAAAAGCTAGTATTAACTAATATAATCTTTTTTAATACTAAGTATAAAGGTATATATATACTCCTCCTTTTTCAAAACCCCTTTTAGTCGCCCTAAGCTACTACAGCTACACTATTTATTTAATTAGTATATAAATATATAAACTAATATAGGTATATAATAACTACTTAATACTACTTAATAGATTTATAATTTAGCATAATTTATTATTTTATATAATAGCTTATACTTACGTATCTACAAATATAAAATAATACTAAGTAGATATTTATAAAATATATATTAATATATTACAGGGGGGTGACATTGAAAAAGACTAATCAAAAAAGTTACCTTTTTTAAAATAATATAACTTTTTAGTTATAAGGCCTAAAAATACGAAAAAAATAATATTTTAAAGAGAAAGACCAGCCTAATCTATTCACGCTGTCAGGGGCTGCTTACTAAGGGGTTCAGGGGTAAAATAAAATTAGTGAATATAGACAATTTTTAGGTCCCTACTTTAGACTATAATAACTTTTTATTTAAGGTGTAAAATTTGCTTATTTTTATATATATTATAATAGTACTTATAATATATAAGTATATAAATTATTTTTATATATTTATATATTATTTATATAATTATATATAAAAGTCAAATTTTCACATTTTTAATAATAAACTAGTAAATAATATATTACTAGTACTAAGTATAGTACTCCTAAGATTCTATAAGTATATTATAATAGTTAGGAAGTAATAATATATAATTATTAATAACTTTTCAAAATTTTATATTATGTAATTTAAAAATAGCTCTTTAATAGTCTCTATAGTTTTTAAACTTAGTTCTATACCTAAATTAGACTTTTTATTTATATATAGCCTAGATATTATATAATTCTATATATTTTTTATATAGGCTATATTAGTGCTATAGGTTAGGTAAAAAAAAATTCTCTTTTAATTATTTTTAAAATAGTTTAAAACGTCTATTATTTTATAAATAATAGCACTATATTATTAAAATTACTAATATAAGTTTATATTAATATAAAGCTTATAATTATAATATAATATAATAATAATATATATATTATTATATTATTATATTAAAAAAATAATAAAAAAATCTATAAAGTTACTTACTCCTTTTTATCTTTGGTTTAACGTTAGATATAAAAATTTTATTTATATAATCTTTATTCGTAAAAGAAATAGATAAATTAGGTATTTTAGTAAATACTAAATTACTTTTATCTTTTAACTAAATTGCGTTCTAAATTTAGAATATTAAATTATAACTAATAAAATAACTACTATAATTAATATTAAAACAATAGAACTATAATATAAAAATATATTTAAAGTAATATATTTTAATATATTAAAATATTAAAATAACATACTTTTTAATTAGGTAATAGCTAGTTATTTTTCTAACTCTATTATTACTACTTTTTCTAATATACTCCTTTCTAATCTCACTTATTTATAGTGCTAACTTATTACATAATATTATATATTTATAATTTATATTTTTAATATTTTTAATACTTTTATTAGCGTATTATAATATTGCTTTTTAGCGTGTTTTTTAATAATTATAGGTTTTTTCTATTTATATTAATATTATAACAGTTCTCTTTTAAAATATTTTTATAAAAATACTTTTAAAATATTTAGGCTATTTTCTAATAATAATTATTTATTCTCTTTTTTAGGGCTTTTAATTAAGTTTCTATTAATAATTCTTTTTACTCTCTAAATTATTCTAAAAACTCTAGTCCTTTTAACTTTATTTATAGTATTATTATTATTTTTTTATTTTTAATATATTATATAGTAATATAAATACTATTAGGAGTTCTTTTAAAATAAAAAAAATTATTAAAATAGAAGTATTTACTTTAAAAAGATATTTAACTGTAAATTTAAGTTTTATTAAATATTACGCTATATAAGAGGAATAGGAGTCTAGGTTTATAATATTAAAAAGATATTATTATATACTATAATATTAGTAATATATTACGTAAGTAGTGATTATATAAGCCTTAGCAATATTTTTATAATTAATATAATTTTATTATTAGATTACTAATATACTTCGAAAATCAAGTCACGTGACCTATACTAGTCCTAAAAGTGTATAGTTAAAATTTTAGTTAGATATATTCACTAACTAAAAAGTTATAGGAACCTAAAAAAGGGGTTAAAAAATTCACTATATGTAGCTAAATTTAATTTATTACAGGTAATAAATATAATGTAACTAAAATTCAAATAGTAATCTTAGTAATTTTCTCTTCAAAACGGTATTACTTACGTAATTTTAGGACTATTATTAAATTTTATATAAATTTTTAAAAAAGATAACTTTTTTAATTAGTCTTTTTTAATGTCACCCCCCTGTATAACTATAGTATATATTATAGTATCTGAAGTATTATTTACTAATAATAGTATACTACTACTCTATAACTAAAATATATACTCTTAGTATATTAAAAAAGAAAAATTGTAGTAAAATATATATATTAAACTTATTTTAGTCTATACTATAAAGTATAATATATACTTTAAGCTTTTAAATTAAACGAAAAGAAAACGTAATATAGTAAATATAATTAATATAACTACTATACTACTACCTATTTTTACAAATAACCTATAAAAGTCTATACTTAAGTAAAATAATTATATTAATATAATTGTAGACTTAACTATATATAAAAAAAACTATAATATTTTATAAAAAGATAAAAAATTTTTATTAAAACTACTATAGTTATATTACTATATTAAGTAATTAATAAATAAAAGTAAGTTACTTACTACTAATAATAATACTAATACTAATAACTACACTAGTAAATAGGTCGGGGTTAGAGTTAGGTTAGAGTTATAAAGCTCGGACCACATTTTGTAAGAATACTAATATTTTTTTAAAATTTTTTAAATAACTTTTTAACTATAATAGATATAACTTTAAAATAATAATATAATATAGATAGAAAGCTATATTTTATATATATATATTAAAAATATTACTTTTATTTACTAGATTCTATATAATTTAAAATTTAAATTAATTTCCTCTTTAAAGTTAAAATTGTGTAAAATCTAGTAAATAAAAGTATTATTTTTATAAATTATAATTTAGCTTAAGCCTATACGCTAAAACTTTTATTATTAAATTATTATTTAATTAATTATATTTAAAAAGTTAGTAAATACTTTATAAAAAAGACTTTAATGTTCCTCGCTTATTCTTACTTATATACGATCCCAAGTGGTCTGTGTAACCCTAATCCGTTCGCCACCCTACTAATAACGATAGGGCGCTAAATTAAAGAGATAGTGTAATTCTTTAATAAGTAATTAAATATATTAAAAGCTATAACCTATAGCGTAAAAGGCGTATATAATTTTAATTAAAGTAATATAAAATAAAAATTATTAATATATAAAACAGTCCTATACCTTACTATAATAGAAAATATTATATATATATTTGTATACTAATCGAATAAATAGTGTGGCTGTAGTGGCTGTGTAGGCGACCAAAAGGGGTTTTAAAAAAGGAGGAGTATATATATGCCTTCATACTTAATGTGTCGAAAAAAAGAAAATATTTAAATATAAATAAAAACGAGTTTTTAAAAAGAGGATAATAGATAGCTAGTATAAGTAAATATAAATAAATAGCTTAGTATATAACTAAATAAAATAAAGCATTTTATATTAATTATCTTATTATAATTTTAAAATCTCTAGGTCTTTATCGAGACTAGGTAACTTATACTATAATTATAATATATTAATATTTTTTCCTTTATAAATACCTGGATAGTTAATGTAACGAAGTTGGTGTTGAGGCTTTCGTCTGAGCGAGATGGGCAACACAAAGGCCGATTATGCAGGAACTTCCCTGAGGTTGTCGTGCGGATGTTCGAGGTGAAGTGACCAACAACGGCACAATAAATAAGAGCTGTCATCGGAAGAGGCTCAAGCGGCATATCGATACAGGGGTGGATAGCGTCCATGACAATGTACGTTTGTACGAAGGAGCCCGGTTCGTACACGCGGTGCGATGCCCCTGGTCTCGTTGCATGCGAACCTTGGCCGACGCTGACGTTACACTAGGGAACGCCATCTTGCAGGAGAAAAAGAAAAGAAACGAAGCTTACGTAGTAAGCCATCTTTTGTTTGCGGTCCAATAAGGTCGTTTTTGAGTGAGCACCTTTGTCGAACGTGCTCGGAGGGTGCAAGAAATCTCCGAGCTCACTCGGCGCCTGTCCAGAACACCAAGACTTCAGCCACTATTACACAGAACAACTTGGAATGTCACAGTAAGTGAGAAAACCGGTTGAAGGCCATCTGCTCAACGCATATACCCTTTGCGTTATAGTAGAACATATACTGTGAAGGGCAATTGTTGATAATCATTCTTTCGTTAGGCAAGCTTAGAGAATTTATAAAGTCGGCCTTCGAATCGTACCTCTTAGGGTAACACAAGGTGGACTGCGACCTCAAGGTGTCCGAATTTTCCCTCCGCTCAGGGTGAGCTATGGTACTTGATATCCAGTACATTCGCAAAAGTACAGTGCACCATGCGGACGTCTGCGGGGTCCAACCATACATTATGGGGACAGTTCATCCTGCCACTGTATCGCCACTCAAAAGCTTTCACTCGTTCAGAGCAATCGGTTGGGGTATATATAGCAGCCTGCACTCAGTACTAGTGGGGGGAATTTCTCGGCCCCCCACAAGGCATTACATGATTAAAAGACAAAATCATCAACGCTGCACGACATCGTCAGCAAAGACCTGCGCATCCACCTCTGCGCTCCTTGGCACAAGTACTCCCCGAAGAATGCATTGGTTCCCATTGTCAGGACAAACATTGTTGCGGTTGAGTTGCTTGTCCGCTGGCCCGGTGGGGCCTGATGCGTACTTAGCTTGGCTTAAGACTTTGTCAGTCACAGAGTCTGTAATGGGCTTTCGTGACTATAATGGAGCAACTCACCCAAAGATCTTGACCTGCCTCTTATCGCTCTCCGGGTACTCCTGGTCACCCCAGCGTCCAGGAAAACTTAGCCAGTTAACAGGGCTCGTGCCATCGTACTTTATAAAGTCAGTTCTGATGATGAAGAGAGGCCGGACAGCGTTTACCGATGAGAAAGAATTGCTGCCGGCGTCGTACTTGTAGAAAAGAGACGATTGAAGCGGGTCCCAGAAGATATCCTTGGCAGTGTGGTCCTCCAATGCGCCAACTGGGAGGTTAAAGTTGGGAATAGTATGGTCGTGGGTCCCATCGATTGCATAGTTCGCATGCGATCCGTTGGCCGAGTAGGCGATAGGGCGCAGGTTGTCAGTGTGCTTCTCCGTGACAGAGTACTTAAATGCTTGGCCATTCGCGTGTTGAGAATACCAGACATATTGCGGCTCGCCGTTAAAGAAGCGAACCATTGTGTGTTCCCAGTCGCCTACGTGGTTACCTGTCCACTTAGTTAGAAACGTAAAGAGATATAGGATGGATGGTACAACGCCGTATCAGAAGGCTGAGTACCGTACAACACACCAGAACAAGTGGCATAACAACCGACTGTACTCAGGCTTTTGACCTAGGGCCGTAATCGTGGCTTACCGAAGTTGAGGGAGCTCAATCCCAATACCTCACCACCCCAGTTGTACGAGTAAAAGTACATATAGAAGGCATCCACATTGCCGTTTCCCTTGTCATTAACAATGACAGCAGCAGTGCTGCCCTCCGTCTTGCCGTTGCCACCGGGTCGCACACCCTTGATCCAATCCGGATTCGTGGTAATGTCATCGTTTGAGGTTAGATACACATCACCGCCGAGTTGGTTGAGACTGTTAAGGTCCAATGGATTAGGCGCATCCACACGGTTGAAGTTGACTTTGGGAGTGGTGTGGGAGAGGTGGGTGGTAAGGTCCGACGGGAAGTATGGATCTTGACCGTGGAGATACACGACGGGAGCTGCGAAATGTTAGCTCTGAGCACGTTGCTACTTGGTTGGATGTAAGACTTTCGTGTTGTAGAATGGTCCGGGGGGATGTGGGGGCAGACAGCACGCAGCATCTACGGAAAAGGAAGGTCTGAAGGACCATAGGGCTTGTGACAGTCGCTGATGATGCTCTCCCACCGTTGACGGACTGAGAGTTGCAAACGGGATGGAATGAAGACCAAGGACTCCAGCACTAGCTCTTTTAACTGTGTCTTGCAATGGTCAAATGAGTGTGAGAGGAATTTACGCACCATATTTCAAGACGTAGTCGGGGATCCCAGCCGGTGCCTGTCTCTTTGCAGGCGCAGAGACAACCCCAGTAGCCAGCGCTACGAGTCCAAACGCCTTGCTACCAAACATGATTGATCCAGACCAGTAGAGTTGACCCCGAGGTTAGAAATATGGAAAGAAAAGGGCGAAGAAAAGAAGCCAAAGCGTGAAGCGCAAACCGACCGACGAAACAGTCATAAGCGACCTGAGCACTCTTATACTTCGTACCAGGCTAAAAAGGCCTCACCCGGCCTTCCTAATCCACTTGCTGGACTTACGCCCTCCGCACCCAAGCTCTCACCCGATGGCCCCAAAACAAGCAGTGATTCGGCCTTTCTACGTGCACTCACCTCCCCAAGCCCGCATGTCTTCCCTTGGACCTACCAAATTCCGCTGGCGCCAATGCGCGGTCGCTGCAATAGCTCACGCATACCATTCGCGTGCCTGATTGCGGCAAGCAGGTGCCATGCCGCTCGGAAGAGGCGACGCGAGCGAGGGTTTGGTGTGGCGCTGCGCATTGGTGGGGTTGCTGGCGCGATGCATGCAATGCGCAAGCCAGTCTGCGAGGAATCATTGGGCAGTGCCATATGAAGGTGCGACTGGGTTTGTTTGAGACGAGGGCGGGGATTCGTGCGGTCCCAGATAATGCGTCGATCTTCATGTTTAATTTTCACGAGACGGGGATGAACTTGCGCGTGTGGTTGTGGCGAAAGGCTTCACGAGCCACTTTTGTAAACACGAGCTTGTAACGTGTGGCACGCATACTCGTTCATTGGCTTCAAACGGTTGAATACGTATCAGGTCAAGGTTGGAGGGTCAACGTGGACAGGCGTAAAACGTGAATTCGATGTTTCCGACCGATGGTAACGACTGTGCGATGTTCAACACAGCGGGACGTAAAATGGTCGACTACTCAGCGCCATAGTCCCTACAAGTTTCTGTGTTAATCAGCCTCTGGATTGTACATTCTGGGGCAACACAATGTAAGTTAGGCCTGGGACGAGAAGTCCAAGACTTTGCTCATCCACTCGTGCAAGATCGGGCAGGATTACTCGCTTCCAAGCTTCCAACCGTAGCACGCGATCTGGCCGGACAGAACACTACAGTGAAGCGACGATTCTGCATCATGACGCATAACACGCGGTGCCACCACGATGGTCACTAGGCGCAGCTCTTTCCACCGTGGAACCGTTGGTCCAGGCTACTCCAACATGGCCCGACGGCTCCTACGTCATGCGCGGTGAGCAAAGCCTGATATTGCTTTGCCATCTCTAAATATTACCCTCCACCACACTGCAACCACCTATACCTTGATGGTATCCTTGCGCTAATCACCGCTAATCCCTTTCCTGCATCTCGCGTATCTGCCTGCACGTAATTGTGTTCCCATCCGATCGTCAAAACGGCGGCTCCAAAGTTCCAACTGCCCAACCGCCGCGCTGTCGCATCGCTTGCTCTCGTCGCCGTGCTTTCGGCCATCGAGAAACAACGCAAGACGAAAGCAGACCGGCACGGAGAGAGCGATTTCGCGGCACAAGACATGTCGGGCGAACTGCAGACGATTCCGGCACGGCATGGTGTCGCTACTTTCGTGCCCCGAGGCCAGACAATCAAGATTATAAACACATATGGGAAGCAGGTGGTCAGTACGTGGGCATTTGGCTTGGCTGCTCCGCCGGAGGAGGAGGATGAAGATGAGGGCGAGATCGAGGGCAAGGTGGATGAATTGAGGGAGGAGCTGAGCAAGGGTGAAGGGAAGGATGACGACAAGCAAGGTGAAGTAAAGGCTGCTTTTGGAGATGAGAAGAAAAAAGACGAAGATGGTGCGAATACCGAGTCCGCGAAGGGCAGCAATGAAGGCGCGGACGACACCAAGAGTGAGAGTCAGCCAAAGGTGGACAATTCTGGAGACTCAGAAGAGAACCCCAAAGCAGACGCGGACGATCCCCCAGACCAAGCGCCCCACACGCCCGAGAACGCGAGAGGTACCGAGAAGATGCCCGAAAAGCGAACATGGGGTTCCTATCTGCCATCCTTGCCATACCGCTCCAAGAAACATAACCAAGATGGAAACAAAAACGACGGTCAGACCAAACAGAACGAGGAGACGAAAAAGGCACAGAGCGAAGCGACTTCAAAGAAGTGGTCCTCATACCTCCCGACCGGCAAGGGCTTCTCGAGCTACGTACCGAATCTTCAGATGCCAGACACGCAGGGAGTGGTCAGCGCGTTCAAGTCAAGCAATAGCTGGGACCCGAACAAGAGCTATGCCGAGCAATTGTACGACTTCTCAAAGACGCCTGTCGGTGCAGGTACGCTAGCCGGTAAGTCAATAATATGCCTTTGTTCACGAAATTATAATCATGACTGACATTGGTCATCAGCTGCCAGTGGCTCCGGTACCGCTTCCTCCCTCTATGCCGCCTACAGCGCCTACACCAAGCTCAACCTCTCCAAAGACGACCAACCTCCCATGGAATACCTCTCCCTTCCCCATACCCGCGCGGCAACCAACCGTCTCGTCCCCGAGGTCAATGATACCCTGCTGACCAACCTCCGCAACCCGCTCATGACACTCGTAGAAGACACATCAACAGGCGCACACGACACCCTAACCGCCGCCTGCGATGCAAACATGTATGCCGCACTCGGCGTCGACAAGCCCGAGGAACATGGTAGCTGCGCCGAGAACCTCGTCCTCGCGCTCAAAGAGCTCAACGAGAAGGCGGGGCTAAAAGGCACGAAGGCTGTGGGTGCCGATATCACTGTCAATATTGCACCTACGCCTCTGCATCTGTTCATGAACGCACCACTGCAGCTCGATACTAGTGCACAGGGCGAAGGATCGGGTGCAAAAGGCGCAACGCTCAAGGTAGAGGAGCCCAAGGCCAAGAAGAGGAGTTACGTGCGCTTCCGAGCCGAGCGCGACATCGTGGTCGTGCTCAGCGCTTGCCCGAATGATGTTGGGCCGCAGAATGGCGGGAAATGCATGGCTGGTAACTTTCTCGTTGAAGAACCAGAGGAGGATCTTTCTGCTTCGACGGCGTCGGTCAAGAGTAAGAAGGGTGCGCCGAAGCAGTTGAATGCGAGGAGGAAGGGGGCTAGGGAAGAGGAGCCCAAGGGCATGCTGGGAGTCATGGGCGGTCCGCAGAAGCCTACCGCAACGAAAAAGTCTGCGGAACGGGCAGGGAAAAAGGAGGATGATTCGCCAGCGTCGGAATTGCCCGAGGACGAATCCAAGAAAAATGAAGTGCCTGATAGCGCGTCGAAGGAAGAGGACAGGATGTCTGATGCCCCTCCAAAGCAGGAAGAGAAGGCTGAGCAAGCAGTGTCCGAGGCCTCTCCAAAGCAAGAGGAGGGGCTAGATGGGACGGAGCCTAAGGAAGATCCAACCAACATGGAAGACGCAAAGCCAGCAGAGACCCCCAAGCCGAAGAAGAAACCTTGGAAAATCGAACGACGGAGCGCTACTCCTAAATGTAAAGCGTCGTAAGGCTCCCTCACTTGACGCTCCCTTTTCTTTCTGCTTGGGAAGTATGTGTTCCATCTTCAAACACGGGAGAAGGCGATGCTGATGGCAATGGTCTAGATGTCAATTGTCTCTGTTGTGCTATTGCTTTCGAATCGCGGCAATCTAGGCTAAAATCATACCCGGTTTCTCGCAACGACTGCCACGATGCCCTGAATGTACGGACCTTGTTTCCGGGTAATGATCCTTGAAGTATGGAAATCTACTATCGACCGTGTATTATTATCAGCTTTGTATTTGTGCTTGTGCTCGAGCGATATTTGTGCGGATCGTTCACCATTTGCATTTGAAATACGGCTTTTACGTTCTATCATGAAACTTTTGATTGACATAGCAACAACGAAATTTACTAAACCACCCTACCTATTACTAGAACCACCGTAACTATGAGCTAGCAAATAAGTACACCTAAGAAAAGTCCATCGCTCATTCGCTGGTATCATCTCAAACCGCACAGCCCTCATCCCACGGCACACACGAATATGTGGGACATCCCACATTCACCACCACCGTGCTCGTCGTGCACACACTCTTAGTTGGCGTCGGCTTCCCGCTCGGCTTCGCCACAGTCGTAATCGTCACGATTGTCTTTTCCACCTCCCTAACTTTTACCTCTTCAATCACCATCTGAGCTACTCCTACCATACAGCTCATAAAGTCATGCGGACACATCGGCGGCACGCATGATGGAACGATGGTTTTAGTAACGGTGGGACAAGAATCCGTCCCCGGCGTCGGCTTCTCCGTAACCATAGAATGCGATATCGTCTTATGCGTCGGAAAAGTAGTAGGATGCCCCTTATCCTCGTCCTCGCGCTTTCCCCAGCTGGCGTACGCCGAAGACGGGTATACTGGCGGGAATCCCCAAGAGAGCGTTGGAAACCCGATACCGTACGTAGGCGCCTGGGCTTCGGCGTCGCGCTTGCCCCACGAGATGGATGCAGTCGGCGGAACGAAAGTGATCTGATCGCTGGGCATCGGCGCCGGCGGGAAGACTTCGGTAGGACCTTCGCTGTCTTGTCGTTTGCCCCAGCTGAAGGAAACTTGAGGTGGCTGAATACCGATCGAGTTGGGTGGTGTGGGTGCAGGTGCACCTGGGAAGCTGGTGGGATGATTCGGGTCTTCCGGCTCTTCTGGGAAGTTTGGGTCCTCTGGGAGACCAGGGAAGTCGGTAGGCTCCGGCACCCCTTCATATTGTCGCTTTCCCCAGCTCACGGAAGCGCTCACGTAGCCGGGGGTCGTAGTCCAAGCGGGTGGCCACCACGGCCATGGCTTCCTGGTCGTTCTTGGTGGCTGAGGTCCGTCCCAGGATATTGAATACGAAACGTCCCGTCTCTTGTCACAGCTAACAGAAGCACCTACGTGACCCTTCGTCGATGTTCTGCGTGTAGGTCTCGGTGGCCATGGGCTCTTCGTGGGCCTGGGTGGCTTGGGTCCATCCCAGGACACAGAGTAGCTGGGTGGATGGAGGCTGATAATATTGGTTGGAGATGGCAGAGGTTTCTCGGGCCCCTCGGGATCCTCGGGATCCTCGGGCTCAGGGTCATTCGTGGGAGCTGGCTCGCTGTCCCAGCTGATGGTAGCTGAGGGCTGACCGAGGGAGATCTGATCGCTAAGCGTCGGCACCGGATACTCGGACTCTTCCGGTTCCTTCTGGTCAGTTGTAGTCGCAGGCAGCGGGGCGTTCCACCTGATCGAGTGGTGTGGCGGGCCAATGCCAAATTGACGCTCAGGGAGGCCTGCAGGAATTGCTCGGATACTTTGGAAGTTAGCCGAAGATGTCGATTTATTTAGTGGATGGCTTGCCTCGTAACAAGCCCGAGCAAAGCAAGCACTGTACTTCGCGAAGGTACCATAGTGGGCAACTTGCAGTCAAAGCTCTTCAATGGAACCAAACGCCAGCCTGCGATACCCTCACACCGGTGTGAGCTGTCGTTATATGACTTTCAACCACCGCCATCATCCAAGTCACCCGTCCAAGGCACTATACAATAAATGAAAGATACGAGGTGCCCAACTTTCGTAGTCGTGCCTCCAAGTATTTTTCACGTGTCACAAATGACGAATTTACAATCACGATCCGCATGAAGGCAAGCGGTTCCCGTTCCAGGTTCCAGCCCAAACGATGCATCCCGAGCTGCATTGCAGGAAAACTGTGCAAGTGCGAACACTGACCATGATTTGAGAATCTATCTTCAGCTACAAGTCTACACTTCACTTACTACAGCCTCTCCCAAAGGCACGAAAGAATCTCAGACCGCCCGCTCTCTTCTGCCGCCGGCCACTGGTTTTCATTCCCGGTTTTAGGTCCAACGGTGCACCTGGGAATAATCCCAAGGACGCCCGCTAATGTGCGAACCATGATATTGCTGGGAATGGCATGATTGTATGCCCTATATTTAGCTGCGAGTCACCACACGAAGGATTCATTCGACGAACCGAAGACGGAGACTGGAAGGATAGAGTAGTGGTTATATAAGTATATTGCTTGATATTTGACGAGACCGCACAGGCGACCCCGGCTGCAACCGAGTGATGCTATGACATGGGTGGAGTATTGGCGAGCCCGTACATGCTGCAGGGCCACATCGGATACCGCACCGCACCACACCACACCAGGAATATCCATGGCTTATGGAGTGAAGCATCTAGAAGCTTTAGACTCCAATTTCTGCCTAAGGAAACCCTGCGACTAAGGGAAACTGCCGAATACAGCAAGTTGACCGTGCTACCAATCTGTGACCTAGATGCACGCTTACGCTGATGTATCTTTCGGGCCGGTACTGCTGCAGTCTACGCTGAGGTGCAGCTTTTAGGCTGCGGTGATTGCATTGGGCAAAATATGTTCAAATGCTCGTTTCAGTGACGTACTTTAAGCTGTCTTTTCAACCGGCGGCGAGAGCAACTGGTCAAGCGGCCACTTGCGTATTGCGCGAATGCTAAGGCTGTCACGGTGTCCAGCATGATACATCTCTGTTCCGCTCCACGCGATCATCGCAGCATTGTCCGAACAAAAGGCTGGTGGAGGAAAGACGACGTGCACATGGCCATAACCGTGCTTGCAGAGCGTACTCGCGAGGATGAAGCGAAGGTAGTAGTTTGCACCAACACCTCCAGCCATGACGACGGTCGTGGCAGGCGTGGACCGGAGTGCAAGTACAACACGTCCAGCAACGTGTTCGAAGGCTGCACGCATTGAGAACTCGGCCATGTCCCTGCGTTCCCGTAGGCTAATATCATTGGGCGCACGTTCTATTTTGGTCAACTTCCTAGTCGACTGATCGTGCTGATAACGAACGGCACGCTGAACAGCCGTCATTAGGCCCGAAAAACTCATGTCCAAGTTTTTGTTCTTCAGCCCACCGCTTGCTTTGGCGAGCGGTTGGTTAAAGGCCCATCCCCATTTGGACATGTTCCGCTGCATTTCTTCTTCGTGCGTCCTGGGGACTGTGTATGCATAATACGGCTCGTACGCTTTGCAGAAGGCGCTAGCAGTGGAGAATTCAGAGGCGGGACTACGGGCGTGTTGCCCTACGGGCTTGGACGAGGGCTTGGTGCCTCGAGGAAGGTGGTCTTGCGGAAAGGCAAAATCTTCCAGAAGCGCACCATACATGGCACCATTGCCGTTTTGGAGTATCTCAGGCGGAAGCACGACGCGCGCCACCTTGTCTAAATATTCTCCAATGGCGACGTCGGTTGTGCTTCCCAGAATCCCATGCCTGACCGATGTGGCCGAATGTAAGAGAAGGGTATGGCCGCCTGAAGCAAGGACGGACAGGAATGGGAAACTCGGCGCGGTTTCGATGTCCCTTCCAATGCTGCCAGGCATATCGTCCCATTCGTGCGAGTGGGCCTCATAAGCGTCGAGGGCTGCTACCAAGCGTGGTGTCAAAGCGTGGCCCTGCATGTGGTTCACCCCCACAAGCGGTACCTAAATTCGTTAGCATTGTTCGTTGTTGGTTCCATGCGAGGCACTCACGTTCCACGCCGCGGCTAGGCCTTTTGCTGTATCCAGCCCAGTGAACAAGTTGGAGCGCATGCCTGGTCCACGCGTCACGGCGACAAAGTCTGGCTTCTCGGTTCCCTGCGGGAAGCTATCGATTGCCTTGCACACGAGGTTGGCCAGATTCTCCTGGTGCGATTCCAGTGCAGCAAGCGGGTGGACGCCGTGGAAGGCAGCATTATTCGAAGTGACGGTTTCGTGGAAGTGGAGCTTCGCTACGGTGGCAGCCGTCTTCTGCGACGTCTTCGCTTCGAGGAGCGCTACAGAGGTGTCGTCGCAGGAGGTCTCGATGGCGAGTGTCGTGAGACGTCGGAGGCGTGGGCGCCATGGAGAGACGCCAGGCCGGAGGGCGCCATGGAGGGCAAACGGGCGCACGCGCATCGACGCGCCGAGCGATGCGGACGAGGGGGCAGTCGTGCAGAGAGGGGTGGCGCCTGGCTCGAGTTCGACCTTGGCGCCCGCGTGCCCACGCATCGACCAAGTTGGGACTCAATTTTTGGTTCAAGGTTCCGTTAAAGTCACGTGATCACACAGGAACCTTGGAACCTTTGGGATGGATCGTGGATCCACGCATGGGCTGCTGGTCGGACGCGAAGCTCGACGCGAAGCTCGACGCGACGGCCCGGGCCTCGGCAATGACGTACAGCGCCAACAAGAGCCTCACCACCACCACGATGCACTCGGCGCCGCACAACGGCTCGCATGGCTGACGCCAACAAAGAGACCGACGCCATCGACGGCTTCAACCCGACCCTGCTGCCCGACCACGACAACGACTTCGTCGCCGAGGACGACTTCGCCCAGTTCGCACGCGCGCTGCACGCCCCCGAGGCGTCGCCGTCGACCGAAGACGTCGCCGCGCCGCAGCCCGAAGAGCCAAAGTTCATCACCGCGCTCAACGACTGGCGGCCGGTGCACCAGCGCGTGAAGCGGCGCAAGAAGAGCAAGAAGCCGCCGCCGCGGGGCACCGACGAGACGCGCGAGGGCGTCTTCTACCAGGTGCTCAAGTACCCGCTGCTGGTCCTCGTCTTCGGCTGGCTTGCCTTTCTGAGCATCGCCTACGTCCTCACGCGCTTCTACATCTATGCATACGAACGGGCCGTGGCATGGCGCGGCCGGCGGCAACAGCTGCGGCAACAACTGCAGGCTGCGACGTCGTACGAGGATTGGATAAAGGCCGCCAAGGAGCTGGACGCGTATCTGGGCAACGACGCCTGGAAGGCGAAGCCCGACTATGCATACTACGACAGCAAGACAGTGCACAGAGTGCACCAGCAGATGGCCCGGCTGCGTCGGCGGGCCGAAGCCGAAGAGCACGCCAACGCCCGCGACCAACCCAAGGCGGCAGAGGAGCTCCGGAGTCTGTTGGAGGCCTGCATCAAAAACAACTTTGCTGGCTTCGAGAATCCCAGGCTGTACAGCGAAACCTACTATGGCTCCAAGAACCTCCTGCAGGACTTCGTCGACGAATCCGAAAGGTCGCTCTCCTTCCTTCTGAACTCGTCGCAACTCAGCCAAGAGAGCAAGCGGGCCATGTTCAAGCACCTGAGTACCAACTTCGGACGCACCGCGTTATGCCTTTCGGGCGGCGCCACATTTGCCTACTACCATTTTGGTGTGGTCAAAGCTCTCTTGGATGCAACCCTCATGCCCGAAGTCATCGCAGGCACTTCGGGAGGTGCGCTTGTAGCGGCCTTGGTGGGCACCAGGACCGACGATGAGCTAAAGAAGCTGCTCGTCCCCGCTTTGGCATACCGCATTACTGCTTGCCATGACAGCTTCTGGGTCTGGTTCAGGAGATGGCGTTCCACGGGGGCTAGGTTTGACAGTGTTGACTGGGCAAAGCAATGTGCGTGGTTCACAAGAGGAAGCACGACCTTTAAGGAGGCATATCAGAGGACAGGTCGTATCCTCAACGTTTCCTGCGTTCCGTCTGACCCCCACTCGCCGACCATTCTCGCAAACTATCTCACGGCACCCGACTGTGTCATCTGGTCGGCAGTGCTTGCGAGCGCTGCAGTCCCCGGCATCCTTAACCCGGTAGTTTTGATGAAGAAAAACAAGGACGGCACTCTGTCGCCTTACTCTTTCGGTCACAAATGGAAGGATGGAAGTTTGCGGACCGATATACCTCTCAAAGCACTCAACCTGCACTTCAACGTGAGATTCAGCATAGTCAGCCAAGTTAACCCGCATATCAACATATTCTTCTTCTCCTCACGAGGTACCGTGGGCCGACCAGTCACACATCGACGAGGACGTGGCTGGCGCGGTGGTTTCGTAGGGTCGGCACTGGAGCAGTACATCAAGCTCGATCTCACCAAATGGCTGAAAGTACTCCGCCATCTAGAACTGCTTCCCAGGCCTCTCGGGCAGGACTGGAGTGAGATCTGGCTGCAACGCTTCAGCGGTACCATCACCATCTGGCCCAAGACTATCCCCTCGGACTTCCGCTACATCTTAACGGACCCGACTCCTGAGCGTCTAGCGCGCATGATCCGTGTCGGACAGCTGTGTACCTACCCAAAGCTCAAGTTCGTCGCCAACCGCGCAAAGCTGGAGCACGTCATCCAACAAGGTCGCCGACAGTTCCGCCCCAGGGGCGGCTACGAAGGAGGTCTCGCATCCGTCCTCTCAGAAGACGACCTCCAAAAGCTGCTCAAGCGGTCGAGGAACGATGGCGAAAGCGCAGCACCGTACCCACTCTCTGGGTCTGAGTCTTCTTCCTCCGCTGGCCCTTCGCGCCCCGGAACACCTGTCGATCTTCCGCTAGGCTTCTCCTTCTCAACCAAGCAGAAGAAAGCTCCCGCACATCTCAACGCCAGTCCACCCCGGGGTGGAGCAGGAGGCGTACCCGGGAGCCCCTCCCTCAGCAAGCGCCTCTCAGGCTGGTGGTCTTCCCTCTCACCACGCGACGCCAACACACATACCTCCCTCGACAAGCCGCGCCCTCGACCTCGCAACAAAGCGTCCATCTCCCCGCCCGCCGCCTCCCCGCCCGCAAGTCACCGTCCGAACTCCATGTTCGAACTCCGCCCTTCGCAGCATCAGCGCCAGTCAGCCTCAGGCTCCATGTCGCCGAGTAGAGCTGGGAACTTATTCCAGGAGATCAGGCGACAGAGTCGCGTCTTTGTAGATGATGAGCCTAGTGATGGCGAGGCGGTGGCTGACTTTGGCGATGCAAGGAAGCGGTATGATGGCGCAGATGATACGGATGGGGGCGTGGAGGAGTATGTGGGGGACGGAGACGATGAGGATGAGGGCGAGGTCGAGGGTGAGGTTCAGAGTGTCGGGGCGGGTTTGGGTCTTGAGGGGAAAGCGCTGGAGTGAGCGCTTGTAGCTTGTAGAAGGTTTCCAGGGTGCATTGTTTTAGTACTTGTTTAGCGTGTTCACGGCCGGCTTGCATGACACGACATCGAGTTCGGTCTTTCTAGAAGCACTACCAAAAATCGAAAAAACTTTTGTGAAATCCCTGCCCGGGTATCTAGGATGATGTGAGGACCATGTGCCACGTCATGCCACCAAATACGCCGACGCGCCAGTGACCCATATTCCAGCTCAAATGGATGCTTCGTTCAAGTCATACATGCTCGTGAACAGCTAGTGCCTTGTCATGTCTGCAAAGGTAGTACAACCCCTGAACTCTGTACGTAGTACTGCGTATCGTAACATCAAGTTCAACAGTGCATCTGGTCGTTGAACTCTTGAATCCCAGCCAGCAAACCCATATCCACATCCATGTTGATATCGAACATGTTCACATCCATCAGCGCCGGACCGAGAGGAGCCTCGTTCGCTTTGTACAAGCCGCCTGGTACCTCCATTTTCATCGCCTGATCACCAAAGTATGGCATCGGCGTCTGTGGCAAGCTGGGATCGGCAGAACCGGTCAAGGACATGGGATCGAAGTCGTCAAGACCACCGATCCAGAATCGGCCGCCGCTCGCAGCATCGCGCTCGAGAATACCGGCTTCAACGTCGGCGTCGGTGTAGTTATGCTCAGCAATCATGTGTCGCTTGACGTCGCGATCTCGTGCGAAGCGGTGAGGGCAGTCATGGACCAAGCACGTAATGGGCCGACCTTCCTCGTAACCCACACCAGTGAGCATAGAAATCGGAGAGGGGTCTGGGATGAGTCGCTTCCGAGCCTTCGCGGCCTTGCGGGTCTCCTTACGGTTCGGAAGGCCGAGATGGTGCGTCCGAATATGCTGCTCCAGTGCCGCTTTGGTCTTGACGTGCTTGCCGCATGCGTTCTCACCGTTCCAACCACTCAGATCAGGATGCTTGGAAAGCTGCATGGCATCCGCAGTACACGCAAAACGGTACTGGTTCTCGTGGACCTGGGTAACATGAGCGTTCAAATTGCCTCTCCTGTTGAATGCCTTTCCACATTCTTGATACGGACATTGGAACAGCTTCTGATCTCCAGGGCTCGCGTGCAGTGCGTTGAAGTGGCTCTTCAAATTCCACGCGTTCTTGAAGATTTGACCACATACGGAACACGTCGGTGGGTGGACCTCTGCATCGTGCGCTTGAAGCTCGGCGGCAGTGGAGAACGACAATGGCTGCTTGGGTACGGTAATCGTCTCGCCATTCGCGGTCTGGACTGCCTCGCACTCAGTGCCAAGTAAAGGGCAAAGCATGCAGAAGAAGCGAGGCTCCTCCTTCTCGCCGTGAGCGCTGGCCATGTGTCGTCGAAGGCCGTTCTCCGTCTGGTAGCCATGCGAGCATTGAGCACCAGAAGGACCAACAAACGTGCATGGGTATGCCTTCGTTTCCATGTGTACCGTCTTGATGTGCGCATCAAGCGTCTTCTGCTTCCGGAAGACCTCTTTACAGGGTGGGTAGCCGGTGCAGTAGAACTTGGAGTCGTGGACTTCCTTATGGCGTTGTAGCCGACCGTTCGACGTGAATGTCTTTCCGCATCCCTCCCAATCACATACATGGTTCCGTGGGGCCTCGGCGTGGAAGTGCGTCATGTGTCGTTGCAGATGGTCTTTGCGAGGGAAGGTTCTGTCGCAGCCGTCATGCTCACAGGCGAAGGGACGCTCTTTGGTGTGGGTGCGCATGTGGGACTCGAGCCGGCATGGTCGGTTGAAGCGTTGGCCGCAGCCTTGGAAGTCGCAGACGTAATTCCATGAGCGCCTGGCCTCGCTGGTCGCTCGCTTCTCGCCCTTGTCGGTGTACTGCACTTTGCGGTCTGCGGACGCGTCGGAACCGGAGTTGTTGTCGGCATCGGAGGCGTCGGTGGAGTCGCTGCTTTCCGTTTCTGCAATGCCGTCAGTGGGCCATCTCCACTCAATGGGCAGTGCATGTACCTGTACGAGACTTCTTGATCATCAACGGGGCATCCTCGGAGCCTGCAACTCTGCGTTTGGCCGCCATCGCGAGACGTTGTCGGACTCTCGAATGTCGGCCCTCGCGGGGACACGCCAAAATTCAGTGGGTCGAACTCTTGGCGCCCCCACCCCTGCTAGTGCCGCTCGGTGAAAGCTTCCTGAATTTCCGGCCCGTGTTTCGCGAATCTTTGTTCGAGGCGTCCAGCATCAAGGTTGCCGTGCAGTTGTCCCTCCTGCGCACGCTGCCAACACGCCGTACCGATCGCATGCACTAGATTCACTCGAGCGCCTACACATACCCACTTGCGACCATGTCTGACTACGGAGGCGACGACGGCTACGACGTGGGAGGCTACAATGAGTACGATCCCATCTAGCGTTCGCCACGGTTTCTCCGCGCATGCGCGTTGAAGGAATAGCAAAGCTGACTGGAGTGCTGCTCTTCTCTAGTGAGGTCGACGTCTATGACGAGGAGGCAGAGCCCGATATCTACGAAGACGATGGTGCGGACGGCGAGGGTCAGGTAGAAGACCCAGAGACGGTCAACGAGAACGCCGACAATATCGTCGAGAGCGGAGACCCTAGCGCCGCTGCGGCAGCAAAGTCGTCGACCAAAAACACCGTAGCAGCGGAGAAATCGAAGAAGGTGCCCAACGATCAGCGTACGACGACCCCCTACATGACCAAGTACGAGAAGGCGCGCATCCTGGGGACGAGGGCACTGCAAATCAGCGGCAATGCACCCGTCCTCATTGACGTTGAGGGCATGACGGATCCCCTGGAGATCGCTCAGAAAGAGCTGCGCGAAAAGAAGATTCCTTTGGTCGTGCGCCGGTATCTTCCCGATGGATTGTAAGTTCTTGGGATATCTGCATGAGCTGTCCTAACGCAGTGTAGCTATGAGGACTGGACATGTGAGGAGCTCCTGACATAGAAACGGCGGTGGGCCTCTCTAGTGCTATACCAAAGGTTGGTAACATCGGCATGTGCGTGCCCACTCCACGTTCTGATACGGCTTTGTAGTAGACAAGTACTGGGCGGACATCAATTGGTTTGCATTTGCGGTGGAGTTTTTGGGGAGGAAAGACGGAACATGCTCGGCGAATTGGCGTAACAGTGATCATTAACACATGCCTTCCGAATCAAGACCGAGTTTTCACACTCCTTGATGCATAGCGGGCCCTGGAGCGGATCCGATTCTGTGAGGTATGGATTACTTGCCCCGTTTCAGGCAGGGTGGGGCTCGAATGGAGGGGAGATGTGCCCCGCAGCCTACCAAACGGAACTCTCAACGTCACCTAGTTGCCAGAAAAAAACAACCAGATAGCGCCTCAGATTGCCCCTACTTCTGACCAAATCACTCCTCTCCTGTCACCGTGTATCTCTCCCGTGTACTTCGATCAGTTTTCGCCATGTCTTTCGAAACGACTGCAACCATTGCCTCCTTTGGAGGCAAGCTCTTGAAGCTCAAACACCATTCTACAAGCACGGGAACAGACATGACTCTCAACCTTTACCTCCCTCCGCAAGCTCTGAAGTCTGACGCAAAAGTTCCCGTTCTGTTCTACCTTTCTGGATTGACCTGCACGGGCGACAACTGCTCTGAGAAAGGGTTCTTCCAGCATGGTGCTAGCCAAAAGGGCATTGCAGTAGTTTATCCAGACACCAGCCCACGTACGTTG
The DNA here is from genome assembly GCA_030770415.1 of Pleoardoris graminearum. Taxonomy (NCBI): domain Eukaryota; kingdom Fungi; phylum Ascomycota; class Dothideomycetes; order Pleosporales; family Didymosphaeriaceae; genus Pleoardoris; species Pleoardoris graminearum. The sequence continues at coordinate 236,510 of JASEKS010000122.1, read as the reverse complement.
AGTAAATCCTAGATTCCATTTTCCAGCAACTAACTAGGACCAACAGGAGGCTTGAAGATCGAGGGCGAGGATGATGCATACGACTTCGGTTCCGGTGCTGGCTTCTATGTGGACGCGACCATGGAGCCATGGAACAGGGGCTACAACATGTACTCGTATATCACGAAGGAACTCCCTGACGCTTTGTTCGCCCATTTCAAGGAGCTGGACGGCAGCCGAGTCAGCATCACTGGTCATAGCATGGGCGGTCACGGTGCCCTCACACTCGTATGTATATAACGGATAGTAGCATACGGTTCAACTAACAAAGCGCAGTTCCTCAAGAACCCCGGAAAGTACAAGTCCGTTTCCGCGTTCGCACCCATCGCGAACCCAATCAACGCCCCATGGGGACAAAAGGCGTTCAAGGGCTACTTTGGCGAGGATCAGCAGCAGAAGTGGAAGGAGCACGATGCGACCGAGCTTGTGAAGCAGTGGAAGGGACCGCTGGAGGTACTCATCGATGTGGTGCGTTAGCTGTTCCATTACACGAGGGGTCCTGAGGATTGAAATGCTGAACAACAGACAGGGCACTGGCGACAACTTCTACAAGCAGAAGCAGCTCCTTCCAGAGAACTTCATGGAGGCAGCCAAGCAGTCAGGAAACGAGAAGGGCATCAACCTTCGGATGCAGCCCGACTACGACCACAGCTATTACTTCATGGCTACATTTGCAGACGACCACGTTGACTGGGCGGCGAAGCACCTGAGCGTATAGTGAGTGATGCTCTTCACTTCTTGTACCGCATATTGACCGCTACAGAAGCGATTCGGGCGCAAAAGTCAAGCTTTAGGAAGTTAAGTGATGTGGTGGCGGGCTCCACGCTCGTGTAGAACATGTTTGACTTAGGTCCCGCCGATGGTGTGAATAGGTCACTGAATAGGTCACTGAATAGGTCACTGAATAGGTCACTGAATAGAAGTTTTTCCCTTAGAAGCATTTAAAAACTCAGCATCGCCTCAGTACATTGCAGTTTCACCCCAACTCGGCCATCTACCAGACTGGCACCGAGCTGTCCCAATCGTCCGGGCGTCTGTCAAGCTTTCATAGCAATTTTGCACAGATACCCTTCACATTGTAGGCACATGAAGGGAGTACCAAGAAATACATGATCTTCCAGACTGCTCTCAGATTGTTCCGAAACCAAGAGCTCCAAGTTCGGCATGGCGCTGGTAGACCCAAATGGCACGTGCGCGGATGCGCGAAATGATGGTTGGGTTCCACCTGCCTGAGCGCACACAATTGCTCAACCCTACGGAACCACGTCACACCACGCAAACAAAGGCCAAAGATCCGCCCCTGTTTCCGGTGATTCTCGTCACACTGCTTCTGTCTTGCTCAGATCCTCGCGACACGGTTATTTCGCCCCACCACGCCTTGCTGCCCCGCGTCCCACTTTCACCACCCGTCATAATTGTACAATGCAGGCAGAGGTCTCGGCAATGGCCCGGTAGCTTCACGAACGCAACAGACCACACCACTGTCTTGGTTGCTTTGCTTGTGCTCGTCTTGGAGCATCTGACCAACATACAAAGATCACCTTGCATCTAAGGCGGTGGTGGAAATGGAGGCCCAGGTGCGTAGTGCACACCCCGCGTGTCCACCAGCTCTGACTGTATGTTGCTCCAGGTCGAAAATGCGATCCGAATCGCCTCCGATCCCACCTCGAGCCAGCAGCTGCGCGGGCAGGCGATAGAGTACCTCAATCAGTTGCGCTCCGAGGGTTCTGCGTGGCAGGCCGGTCTTGCCCTGTTCGTACGCGACCCTCGTCCGTCGGAAATCATTCGCCATACGTCCCTCGATCTCGTAAACAGTGCCGTTCAGGAGCATCGTCTGGACGACCAGAGCCTGTCCTATATCAAAGACACGCTCATGAACTATATTCGCCAGACTTATACGACCGGAAGCACATCCACGGATACGGGCCACATCCAGAACAAGCTGATGCAGACGATCACCTATCTCTTCGTAGCGCTATATCCGTCCTCGTGGCAGTCCTTCTTCGACGACTTCCGTGCGCTGGCTGGCGACCAGGCAACCATCGGCAATGTTAACTACGCCTCGACATTGCTATACCTTCGTATGCTCGCCCAGGTACACGACGAAATTGCGGATGTTCTAGTGGCGAGGCCGGAAGACGAGAAGAAGCGAAACACAGAGTTGAAGGATTTGATCCGCCAACGCGATGCTCAGAAGATCTCATTATCGTGGCAGGAAATCCTCGCAAAATGGAGGGAGGCAAACTTGGGGCTGATTGAGCTGTGCTTGAGGACCATTGGCCGTTGGGTCAGCTGGATTGACATATCTCTTGTGGTCAATGAGAGCATGATCATGGTGCTACTTCAGATGGCCGGTCAGCAGGGCATATCGTCTCCGGAGAGCCCCGAGGGACTGGTTCGCGGCGCAGCCATCGACACGTTCTCCGAGATCGTGGGTAAGAAGATGGGTCCTGCAGACAAAGTACAATTGATCGAGCTCCTCAATCTCGGCTCCGTTGTCGGCCAATTAATCAACAGTCCCGCCCTCGCCGACCAAAGCACGTCCAACTACGACAACGATCTCGCCGAGACTGTTGCGAAATTGGTCAACAACATCGTTTTCGATATTGTCAGGATCTTGGAGAACGAAAACATTGATGAACAAACTCGCCAGCGTGCCGACAGACTCCTTCAAGTCTTCACGCCGTACTTACTGAGGTTTTTCGCCGATCAGTATGACGAAGTCTGTTCAACAGTCATCCCCTCACTGACTGATCTGCTCACCTTCTTTCGTAAGTTGCAAAAGAAGAGTGGCTCTTTGCCATCTCAATATGCAGCCATACTTCCTCCTGTTCTCGAGGCGATTATCGCAAAGATGAAGTACGACGAAGCGGTTTCTTGGGGAGAGGAGGGCGAACAGACAGATGAGGCAGAATTCCAGGACCTCCGAAAACGACTCCATGTCTTGCAACAAACAGTTGCAGCTATCGACGAAAATTTCTACATCGAGACTCTAACTCGCGTAGTGGGTGATACATTCAGTCGGCTCTCTGCGGGCGGTCCTTCATCATTGGATTGGCGGGATCTGGACCTTGCGTTATACGAGATGTACTTGTTCGGAGAGTTGGCGATGCGAAATTCCGGTCTGTACGCCAAACGGGAGCCGTCTTCCGTGGCTGCAGAGCGACTAGTGGGGATGATGAACAGCATGCTAGACGCTGGTAAGTGACTCCCGAGTCCCCAGAGAGTAAATTCTTACTTGGCTAGACATCGCCAATTACCCACACCCTGCCATCCAGCTCCAATACATGGAGATTTGCGTACGCTATTACCAGTTCTTTGAACAGAATCCGCACCAGATCCCAAAAGTTCTCGAGAATTTTGTTCGTCTTACTCACAACAATCACGTCAAAGTCCGCTCGAGATCTTGGTACCTTTTCCAGCGTTCAGTTCGACATCTTCGATCACAGCTTGGCAATGTCTCGTACGACATTATCCAAGCCATTGGCGACCTGCTCACTATTAAAGCTGAGTTGCCAGAAGATTCTGGCGACGATATGTCTTCTGATGAGGAAGACAAATCTGCCGATGCTCTTTTCAATTCGCAACTGTATCTGTTCGAAGCAGTCGGATGCATTGCTTCTTCCAGCACTGTCTCTAAGGATAATAAGAAGCTCTACGCACAGACCATCATGAGTCCGCTTTTTGCTGACTTGGAGCGGACGCTGCCGCAGGCGCAGAATGGCGATGAACGCTCGATCTTACAAATTCATCATATCATCATGGCTATCGGGACCCTTGCGCGCGGATACTCAGACTGGGTTCCCTCCAGCAATAGCGAGCTCCCACAAAGCGAGGTATCGGACGAGTTCGCAAAGGCCTCAGAAGCTATTCTCATTGCTCTGAAGTCGCTCAACTCGTCCAGTATGATACGCTACGCTGCCCGTTTTGCATTCTCTCGCATGATCGCAGTGCTCGGCTCGCGACTGCTCCAAGAAATTCCCTCGTGGATTGAAGGATTACTATCTCTCAGCTCTTCTATGGATGAGATTGCTACGTTCATGAAGGTCCTCGGTCAAGTCATCTATACATTCAAGGCGGAAATCGCCGGTATTCTTGATACTGTCCTTACGCCGCTGCTCCAGCGCATCTTCGCCGCCTTGGCAGTCTCCCCATCCGGCACGGATGATGAAATCCAGTTGGCAGAGCTTCGCCGAGAGTACCTCAACTTCATACAGGTGGTGCTAGGGAATGGGCTTGGGTCCGTGTTTGTGAGCGAAGCCAACCAGGCAACGTTCGATACCATCATCACATCGATCGATACCTTTGCTCGAGATACTTGCGACTATCCTACGGCTCGTCTGGCACTATCTGTCCTAATCCGCATGACGTCCGTGTGGAGCGGACCAGACAAAGTAGGACCCGGAGCCAACGCGACTCCTACCTCACCCGCCAGAACCGCCATCGCCGGATTCGAAAATTACGTCCTCGAACGCTTCTCCCCGCTTGTGTGGTCGATTCCCGCATCCCCCGGGTTCAATTCGAAAGACGCACAAGCGAAGCAAGTTCTCTACGAAGCCGCCAATTTGCAAGCCGAGATTGTGAAGAAGGTCGGTGAGCCGTACGTCGAGCGATTACGAATGGATCTCACTGGCATGGGCGTGAGCGGGGACGTGGTAGAGCAGTATTTGCGCACCCTCGCGGGCGCCTTCGAGAGTGCCAAGAAGGAGAAAGAATGGCGGACATTTTTTGCCCGGTTCGTAGATTCGGCGCGCGGCTGAAAGCGGACAATGGTTGCGAGGGAGGAGGGATTATTAACTTGGCGCATTAGCGTTCACGGAAGGGTAGTGTTCTTTGGGTTGTGGACGAGTGCGTGCATGGAGGATTGGGAAGCGTTGCATGTGAGGATATACCAATACAAAAGCGCAGATAGCTGATATGAAGAATAGGACCGACTGCATGAATCCATGGCGGTGGCTATGTCTAGATGGTCCGAATATGGATGACATTGAGATGCGAAGATGTCGGTACGGAGGAGGTGGTTGTGGGGCTACGATATCCTCTCTAGGCGGTGATGAGAACACGTGCGCGAGTCAACCGCGCCAGTGGAGGCTGATGGATTTGACGAGATGGTGTTGTTGAGCTTGTAGCCTGGGGGTTGTGGGGGCTACGAACATGTGCGCAGGTGGAAATGCCGTGGCATTCTCCTTGGATGGAGACGGTGGCATCTTGAGCGATTTGGGAGACTGGAGCGCCCGGAGTAGAGGCCAATGTGAAGCCACGACGGCGGCTGGCTAGCTCTCTTCTAGCATCCTTCTAGAAAGTCGGCCACATGGCAGGCGGGTCGGGTTGTGCAATGGCATGGCAACTGGCGGTGCTCGAGGGCGGCTGCGGTTCCCCGTATGCAGCCAAGCAGCGCGTCGGGCGCGACAATGGCAGAGAGGGCGTGCTGGGTGACGGGCCCCACAGCGGTGGCGCGGCCGGCCAATGAGCGGCGCATCCAGCGCTTCGACATGGCCTTCTAGAAGCCGTGTCGAGTCCCTCTCGCTGCGTCGCCCTACCACCCTCGAGCCCCGGCCGCTCGTCTCTGCCCGTCCCCAGCGCGCCGCCGTCCGCACTGCCATGGTCCTCGCACCGCTCGCGACTGCTGGCCACTGCATCCTGGGGTAGCACACGTCCCGCGTCACCCCCGCGCAGCCGTCCTCCCTTGGCCAACGGCCCGCGCAACCACCCGGGCTGCCCTCACCAGCGCCTGCCTCCCCCGCGGCCTCGGCCTCTGCCCATCGACGCGCCCTGCGCCTTCTCTGCGCCCACCCGCGGGCGCCCCCGCCGTGCCTGCCCTCGACCGTCCGTTGCGCGTCCACGCCTGGCGCACGCCCGCCGACATTCCTCGCCCCTCCAAAACCAGCTGGGCCCGCTGGGCAGCGTCGTCGTTTCGGGCTAGAGCGGTCTTTCGGCGCTCAAAGCCGTCACCTGCCCGCCGTCTCTCGACGACGACGTCGCCAATTGCACCCGCCCTCGCCGACACCGTCACGCCGCTCGCAGCCGTCGCGGCCGCCACCGCCCATTTTGCGTCCCACGTCGACATCCTCCCGACCGAGCGGGAGGCTCCGCAGATCGCAGAGACCACTGCGCGCTGGTTGCTGCAGGCCGGGTGGAGAAGATGGAGCATGGCGCCTGCAATGTGATCTACATTGACCGCCGCGCCAACGACGAACACGTGCGACGGGAGACGCTGTCCAGCTCGCTTGTAGCGCGCACGTCGACGGGCAATGTGCCCCAGGCCTACTTCCCAGGCTCCGCCAAGGCGCCTCCGCCCGAGGTCCACACAAATGTCGAGAGCATTCTCTCCACGTTCAACGAAGGTAGGCGCTGCGCATCCCCTGCGCCCCCGCAGCAGACCACTGACGCCGGCCGACAGTCCATGTGTGCGGTTCCGGCGGATCATGCCTTGCCAAGATAACCCAGCTCCTCGAATCCACCAAAGACAACGTTCCGACCCTTGTGCTCATAGACCTCCCCTATGACGAAGAGCAGCGGCTCAAGCGGCTGTCGCGCGAACCTAGAACCCCTTCGCCCACGGCGACGCGTCTCGTTAGGAGGAATACGGACGAGCCCGACGATATCTACGGCATGCATCTACTCACACACATCTCGTCCGAGATCGCCTCCAAGAACTTTTCAAAACTCGTCATCCCTGTCGTAATACTGAGCGGATTAGACCGCGAATGGGCCTCGAATGCACTACCTTCTCCTTCAGTCCACGGATCGCAAGTGCTTACGGATACCCTTCGACTAGTCAGATATCTCGACGCCGGAGCTGTGGACGTTCTGCCTAGTCCGCTGTCAAGAGAAGGCGTACATGGTCTGGTAATACACGCATATCGGGTGCACAAGGAAGTTTCTCGAGAAGAGGCCAGTTTTCTGACGACTAAGAGGAACAGAAAGCTGAGCTGGGTCGGCGTCAACGACGAGAAACCGTATGCATATCTGCGCGAGGCCATGGTGTCCAATTTGATGGGCGGCATTTGCAACCCCGAAACGGTCGGAGAGTCTTTGGAATCAAAGTACGGTTCTCTGCGCAAAGGTATTTTTGAGATACTGACGGATTCAGGGACATCTACGTGGAAGAAGATCGAAAAGAAGTCATTGCAAAAGCGATTGGTACCTGGGCCTTTTCCGCGCATGATTTTACGGATGACGAACTTGTGTACGGTGCCTTGCTCATGCTGAAACATGCGCTGGAAATGCCTGAGGTGGAACAGTGGGGCATGACTGATGGTGGGTGGATATCCGAAACGTTCTTGGATTCTCAACTGACCTCGTTTGTCTGCAGACGAGCTCATAGTATTCCTTCTCGCCAGTCGGACAGCGTACAACGAGTTCGTGCTTTATCACAATTTCCGCCATGTGGTCGACGTCCTTCAGGCCCTATTTCATTTTCTTGTACAGATCGGCACGTTACCATGGTATCCGACCGACACTTCACGAGCCCAAGCGGCACCGGATTCGCCGATAGCGCAGCTTCTCAAGCCGTTCGATGCACTCACTCTCTTGGTATCCGCCATCGGACATGATGTTGGACACCCTGGTGTCAACAACGCTTTTCTTGTCGCACTCAATGCTCCTTTGGCGCAACTCTATAACGACCGCTCTGTTCTCGAATCGTTTCATTGCGCTGCGTACTCGCAAATTCTGCGTCGATACTGGCCGAAGGCTTTCTCAGATTCCGCTATGAGGAAATTAATGATCAACAGTATCCTTGCGACAGACATGGGCTTGCATTTCAAGTATATGAGCGATCTTGGTAACTTGCAAGAGAAGCTCGGACACGATAAAGGCATAATCGACGGTTGGAACGTCAAGACACGGGAAGAAAATAAGGATCTAACGTGCGGTCTTTTGATCAAATGTGCCGATATCAGCAATGTCGTGAGTGCATTCTTTTCTCTGTCGCAACTCTGCTAACAATGAAAGGCGCGCAAATTCCAGACGGCGGCTCGATGGGCGAACATCCTTACCGACGAGTTCAGCAATCAGGGAGTCATGGAGCAAGAGCTACAAATGCCGTCTTGCTTGTTTGGCGGGCCACCCGTGCGCGACGATATGATCAAGCTTGGAGAGTCACAGATCGGATTCATGAACATATTTGCAAGACCTCTCTTTGAAGCCGTTGCCGATATTCTACCTGCGATGCGCTACGCTGTGGATGAGATTCTGACAAATAAGGCTGTCTGGGAGAAGAAGATCAACGAGGAGAAGAACAAAGCGAAGAAACACGCGCATCTCTCATTAGGGCATCTCAATCCCTCTTTCGCTACCGATCCCACGCCAAGTCCCTTCTCAGGCGGCCCTCTAGGTTCGAAATCACCTCCTCCCGCTGCCCTACCAACTACCCAGCTTGGCCGCACGGTGCAGAGCTCGACATGGGTAATTGACTCCGATGATGGAGGGCGGCGTGGTTCTGCAGGTTCCTTCCACGGCGTGTTATCAAGCTCACGGCGATCATCAGGCATTGACAAGGGGTCGCAACGCTCTTCTGGAGCTGGTATTGCGGGTGTTCGTTCTCGAGAGAACCAAAGTCAATCACGGCGAGGAAGTGGTGACGCGAGCTTGACAGCCATTCTAGTCACTCAGACATCGGGAGCAGGGGACACGTCTGAAACAGGAACTGAGCAGAATCCCTCCGGACAATCGCCCTCACCTGTTCCAAACCGCAAGGGCACAATGACCAAGCCGCCACCGAAAAACGAAAAGGACATGAGGCCGGTTACGGCGCCTTCGCCACCACGACGGAGTCAGGGTAAGATTCCAAGCCCACCAGATGCCCTATTCTACCTTTCTTCTCATCGGCCGTTAGGCACTGGTCCTGACTTTGACTCAGCAACAAATCTGTTTCCGGCTCCTCATCCGCCATCGCAGAGCCACTCTGAGGTGGATCTCTCCGCTGTCGCGAATGGAAACTTTGACGGCCCAAAAATGCAGACATGGGAGTCCGACAAACACGGTAACGAGAGCAACATGCCCAGATCCGATGGTACACGCGATCAACACCGGCGAAGCGAATGGTGGCGGCCGGTTCGTAAACAGCGCGATCATCGAAATGGCGGCTATGATACGCCGAACCAGCACCAAGACACAATGCTTGGCCCTACAACAACAAACGCCACAATGGATTCAAGCTCTCCTATAGCGACGAGTCCAGGTCGAACCAGCCGCACCGGGAAACTCAAGAGCTTCTTCAGACGGAAATCGGGAAAGGCGGCCGAACCAGAGAAGCAGCTTTCCAGTCACGGAAGCTCTTCCCAACTACCTCCCAGTGAGCCGGGACGATCGTTGAATAGCGACGACTAAATGTCTCGGTGGACTTTCTTGACTCTTTCCTATCTCGTTATCGACGTTTGCGCGACACTTCTCCTTGCGATATCCCCCTACTTCTATTGGATGCTATCCAGCAAAAGCAACCTTTCATCTTCGAGAGAACCTGCCTGTTCTGCGCAAGACTTTCTTACCTCAAGATTCGGGATTCCTTTGCTATCGGATTCATGCGTACGATGTTACGGAAGCAACGAAACGCTCCCACCGCTATACTTTTTACTTGACTGGCCTCCTTCTGAGGCCGTAGCCTTCGGGTGCTTTTACCGGCGATATGCTCTCTACTTTGTTGCTCGCCTCTCGTTCGATACACCTCGCATCTTCCTGTGGAGCATTCTTCGATGAGCTCACTTATTCCATGCGGTCGCTCGACTTCTGTTTGTTGTCTACCGGCACGTGGCGCGAAAGCCGCTTCTTAGCCAAGGCCAGCGGGGGCTTGGTTTGCTACGACAGACGTACTTTTGCATCCTTGGGTGGTGGTGGGCTCTTGTGTTGGGGATTCAGCACTCGCTCGCGTGCCAAAGAGGGAATAGCGATTGCTAGATCGACTTTACTCTTATTTGCGAGTTTTCTTAGTATCAAAAGCGTCACGAAGAGTGATGCGTCGCTTATTGTTAGTACGCTGAAGTGGGTTCGGGATTGTGGCAAGGGTGTGAGGAGAGACGTGGACTTCTTGAGGATTAGCCAGGGAGACGGGATGAGTTGCTACGACCGACACTGATACTACGTAATGAATGTATTCCCGGATCACTCACCTCATTGCCTTTTCCTCCTATCGAACAATTGCTCACCTTATTCCCCCTATCTGTCACGCTGCGGACGCGGCATAGCTAGCTGATAGTTTAAAGTTACAGGATGAAGGATCGCTGCGAGAAAGACTCGTTTGGGCTTAGCCCCCACGCAATTCACGTAAGCGTTTGAACGGATCCAGGAAGGCGTCTTAGTAGTATGCTAAGGAAATTTTTTGTATCGGAAATCGTGAACACTATACCGTAAAATTAATATATTATTAATAATATATTAGTCTATTATAATTTTTAACTATAATTAATATAATAATAAATAATTTTATAAGTATTTACTTAGTATTAAATATTATTAGTATTATTTTAATTAGGGTAGTAAATAGGTCTCTATATTAGGATCTTTAAAACTAGAATATTTCTTTTAAAACTAGCCTAATTAGAAAGTTTTATAACTAGTTTTATAGCCCTAATTTAGCTTTATATTTTACTAATAGAAAGTTTTTCTCTAACTTTTTTAGTTAAAGAGATATCTTAGATTAGAGTTAAATATAAAAATCTAACTCTTAGTAACATAAGTTAGCTATATATATATTTGTATATTAATCGAATAAGGGGTGTGGCTGTAGTGGCTCGGAGCGACCTAAAAGGGGATTTAAAAAAGGAGGAGTATATATATGCCTTTATATAAGTTAGCTAATAACTCTTTATTTATTAGACTTAGAAAAAAACTCTTTATTAGTATAATATAGAACTAAATTAGAACTATTAAACTTTTTAATCGGACTAGTATTAAAAGAGATATTATAGTTTTTAAGATTTTAATATAGAAACTTATTTACTATACTAATTTTAATATAGATTTATATTAGTAAAATAACTTTATATATATTTAAAATACTTATCTAAATAGTGTTAAATTAAATATAACATAAATACTAATCTTTTTCGACACATTAAGTATAAAGGCATACATATACTTCTCCTTTTTTAAAATCCCTTTTAGTCGCCCCGAGCCACCACAGCTACACTCTTTATTTAATTAATATATAAATATATATATAAATACTAATTCTATAGTAAGTATTACTATTATAAAAACTTACTTTATATAATATTTTATTAATAGATTATTAAATTAGTTATATTTTAATAAAGATAGTATTTATAATAAAAACTTTACTAGTAAACGTTTATTTAAATAAGCTCTTATTGTAAACTTTATTTATAAGTAAAAACTATATAATATATTTTTAACTAATAAAATATTACTAGAAACATTAGTAACTTTAATTAGATAGTTTTTATATTAAATAAATTATTAACTATATATTAAAAAAAAATTATAAATAATTATAAAATAGATAATATAAATTACTTATAATACTATATATTTATAGACTAATTAAACAAATAGTGTGGCTGTAGTGGCTACTTATAATACTAAGTCGAATATATTCTATATATAAAAATAATTATTATAAATTAGATATAAAGTATTTTAATACTTTTATTAATAATATATAAAAAATACTATATTATACTAAAATAAAAATAGAGTAGTTGTCTAAATAGTAAATATAAAAAGAATAAAGAATAAAATCTAACTCTAGAATATAATATAAGTTAAATATATTACTAATATTAAATAAAGAAAAATATAATTACTTTTCTTAATATTTAAATATAAACTATTCGCACTTAATTACTTTAGGCCGATACTTATTTATTTAGTTATTATTTTTTTTTATTAAACTATATTTTTATTATTAGTAAGTTAGATATATAACTATTAAAAACTTAGCTTTAATAACTATTTAATAGTTATACTTAAAATTATAATAATATAACTAACTATACTACTAACTAGTTAATTTATAATACTTTAAGTACTATTTACTTATTATTTATTACTCTCTAGTTTTTATAAGCTCCTATAATCCTAAATATATTAATTTTATATAGTTACTCTCTTCGTCGCTCTTTACCTTATATCTTTTATTTTTTATTTTTTATAATTCGCGCTTTACGTTTAGTACTTAGAACAAAACGCTTAAAATAATTTTATTACCTCCGCCTATATAATAATTTTTTAGATTTTTTAGATTTTAGTAATACTCGTTTTATTAATTATTATATATAGGATTTAGTCTTTATTATTTTTTATTTACTTATTATTTTAGTATTAATTAGTAGTATTATAAACGCTCTATTTAACTAAATCTACTATTATAATATATTTACTCTCTTTAGTCTTTAGGTCTTATTCTACTATTATTTAAAATTTTAATAGTTTAAACGCTTTTAGGACTATTATATAAATAAAATTTATAATATAGTATACCTTAATAATAATAATAATTTAGTAAATAACTTAATTACTTTTTAGTTACTATATATATTTATATATTTATATATTAATCGAATAAAAAGTATGGCTGTAGTGGCTCGGGGCGACTAAAAGGGGTTTTAAAAAAGAAGAAGTATATATATACCTTTATACTTAATATATTAAAAAAGTTAAGTAAAGCTAGGTTAAAAAATTACTAAATATAAATTACTTAATATAAATATATATTATTATAAGTATGTATAGCCTATTAAATAAATTATTTAATAATAACTATTATATATATTATTATACTAAAAACAATTATAGTTTATATTAATAAGAATTCTAGTAAATAAGCTTTTTATTTTAATATAAGTTAGTGCGCTAATAAAGTGTTATAAAAAATACTTATTTATTTTTAAATTTATTTTATAAAATTTACTACTAATAACCATTATAAAATAATAACCTATCGATAAGGCCTCAGCAGGCTCTCCTGGGAACGCCCAGACGCTTACGTGTTACCCGTCCTGCCACGCAGGCGTTGTGACTGTACATCTTCATCTTGTGATCCGCTGCTTCCCGAGGTCCGTTCGATATGCGCGCGGGTTTCCGTGATGGATAGCACAACACGCATGACCACTTCTGCAGAATGATCTCGGATCACATATTTCCCGTCCGTAAGTGGTGGAACGATCGCTCAATATTGCAGACCCACTCTCCCATACCAGTATGCAATCCCGAGTGCAGATCCTGCGGGCACGTACTCTACTCCGTTTACTGCTGTGGTCGCAGCGGTAAATAATCCCAATTGCCACTGCGAACCTGTTCGCTTACTAAGGCTGTTTATACGTATTTATTGGTTATACCCTTACCTTTGCGAGAACGCAAAAAGTGGGGAAATTAGGAATATTTACCGCTACGACCACAGTAGAGCGTATATGTGCTGCAACAACGGGAGTTTGCACGTATGCGTAGACGTACTTGTGGGCTCCGCGCGCAACGGGGTTAGATCACTGCGTGCCTACATACATACCTGCATGGACACGATCCCTGATCCCGACGAAGTTCGTGTTACGGGTAGACAGGTAAGGTACTCGGTTCTTTTGTGGCGTTTTGACATGTCAGCCAACTGTATCGAGCTGGGGTCCTGCGTTGGGACCTACAGAGGAACCGGGCGAGAGCGAGGGATCCTTTTTGCGAAGGCCTAGGGCAGATTATGGACAGGGGATGGTGCTCATGGGGATGAACTTGAATATATATAGTGTGCGTAGGTGCGCCCTTTATCTCTTTATCCCTCTGTCACAGCTGCCGTCTTTAGTTCGTGTAGGTTGGGCAGTAATCGTAATGCAAAATATGCATCGAGTTATTGTCGGTGCTGTTCTCGCAGCATGTGCAGTGGTTATACACGCGGATACGTGCTCGAGTGTTGCGTCATCGACCTCGATTCAGCAGAAGAAGCAGTTTGAGCTGGGCTATGCGGGTATGTTTCGCCCTCCTTCTCTCCGTCTTTCATCCTTCTAACTCTCCCCAGCTGAACAGGCAAATTACTGGTCCACCGCATGCGGCGCACTCAAACCCTCCTGCCAACTCTACCCTACGACCGCCGACGAGGTAGCAGCCATTGTCCGCATTCTGAACGCGAACAACGAGACTTTCGCGATTAAATCGGGGGGGCATAATCCGAACAAAGGGTTCTCGAGTATCGATGGTGGGCCGTTGATTTCTATGCGCGAGTTAAATGAAGTGATTTACGATGCTAGTAGTAATACAGTAAGAGTCGGGCCTGGCAACGATTGGCAGGATGTCATTGGCGCGTTGGATGGGACGGGTGTGACGGTTGTGGGTGGAAGGATCGGCGATGTGGGAGTTGGAGGGTAAGTTATTGCTTCGAAAGAGAGCACCAGGCAAATATACTGATATTGAGCAGCCTCGTCCTCGGTGGCGGACTGAGCTTCTTGTCCGCGCAGTACGGTTTGGTCGCAAATAACATTGTGGAGTATGAGATCGTCCTAGCGAATGCATCGATTGTGACTGCTTCGGAGAACCACAATGCGGACTTGTGGAAGGCATTGAAGGGAGGAATTAATAACTACGGGATCGTGACCGCATATACGATGAAGGCGCATCCGCAAGGACAGATCTGGGGCGGTAACATTTTATATACTCCGGATAAGACGCCGCAAATCCTGGCTGCTGTTCGAGACTTCACTGAGTACTACCCCGACGATAAGGCTGGAATTGTAAGTGACTACTCCGCGCTTCCGTCTCCGTACGGCATACATATGCTGACCTGCCTCGAGATCATGACTGCCGAACTTACTTCGCTTGGAGCTATCGACATGTGGTTGATGTTCCTGTTCTACGATGGACCGACACCGCCTAAAGGTGTATTCAGTAATTTCACTGCTATCGCGCACTTGTTGGATGATACCAAATCGCGCAGCTATTCCGATTTGTTGACCTTCAACAACTTTGGAGTGATTAAAACAGATATTTACACAATCGCGACCGAAATGATCCCGTTGCCGAGCGTCGACGTGGGTGCTGATTTTCTCGGCGACCTTTAGTACGTAATGTCGGGGACAAAGCAGGTGTTTTATTGTCGCTCAAGTCGGAAATTTGCAGACATTGACGGCTAAGACATCTTCTTACTCCCTGTTCCCCTACCTGTAAGAGCTACGCTGACTCTGTGTCCCCATCCTTAGTGACAACTGGAGGAACACGACTGAGTCTGTCATTGATGCCGCAGGACTCATTGGATCGATCGCCTTCCAGCCGATCCCGAAGAGGATTGCTCGCAAGGCAAAAGAGGCGGGTGGAGACCTGCTTGATCTAGACGATGATATTGACCGTGTCATTTTGGAGTTCGATCTCGCATGGCTATCCACTCTCGACAAGGAGAGGATGGATGCTGCCACACAGAAGCTGTACACTGGCTCCAAGAAATTGGTCGATCAGTACACTGCGGAAGGTAAACTGCCGGAAGCATACCTGCCGCTCTTTGCAAACGATGCCTATTATCGGCAAGACTATTTTAGCCGGCTACGGACTGCGGATTTTGCGCGTCGCGTACGCGAGCAGTACGATCCGACTGGGTTCTTCGCGAGCCGAACAGGCGGTTGGAAGATGTGATCCCGCACAATTCGTCAGGCGAGCGAACTCCTGCAGGTCCATAGTAATAACCATAATTATGTCTCAGCGTGCGTCTTTTATCGATTGTGCGGGCTCGGATGCCGAGAGTGAGGCTTGACTCCTGCGTGCGTGAGGCTATGTCGAGGTTGCGTGAACGGCTGCGGAAGATGACACCTCGTGGCAGACGGTACCCAACCAGGACGTGAATCGCACCGTACCTGGGAATACTCGGTGGTTCGGATAGGCCCGTCGTGGAGATACCCGGGAGCTCAGAATAGCGCTTCCGCGTGCGAGCAATGGAATACCATCGTGCCTTCACATGATCGCTGTGGTTATTTCTGCTGTCCAAGGCGGCTTGGCCACACCACCAGGCAACTGGCCAGGTACGACTGAGGCACAAACAACGTCGAACGCAACGGCGCTGCGCAGCAGTGTACCTTGGGTGTCTCCACGTCTCTCGCTGTCTGCCCACCAAGCGCTTCCTATGGCAATATGGTTGGAAGCACGTGTGGCGCGACCCCATCGTTGACCGCGCCGTCTCCACGACCGTCGATCGGATCTGTTTCGAAACAGCCGCTCCACTGTCACTGTGCGCTTAGCAAGGCGACAAGGCAACGAGGCTCTGCCCGCTCTATCATTATCGTCGGCGTCGATCGTCGCGCGCTGTCCACCCTAAGTTCTGGTTTCTGTACGCTTCTCACCACCTGCATGCTCTTCCAGAAGGGCATGCTTACAACGGACGCCAATGACCTGCTGCTGCAGGTCCGCGATGCACTGCTCAGCCCTACCGAATGTTGGACCGTCCCCTGTCGCGGCCGCCAGGCCCGTCTGTAGCGATCCTATCATCGCAGGGTGCGACTAAGCGCCGGCCACCCTCACGCTGCACCCACTGCGCAAAATTAGAATAGGTGCACCAGCCGCAGAGGGAAATACCCTCAAACAGGCGCTTCTCACCTCCCCGGAATTCTCCCTTGTTCCGGATAAGGAACGGCTCAGACGCCCCGTCGACCAGTTTATCGACCGCTCCACGCGTTTTGGGAGAAGCGCCAGTGCTGTGGCCGCAGTTTCACCAAGTGATCTGGCGATTACTCTAACAGATCCCTGTGTCAGATAATTCTCCGGGCGGTCTGTGTGGCCTTTGTTTAGATGGACAAGAACGGCTGCGGCTCTGATATAAAGTTAAGGCGCCACGGCCTGGCTTGGGGCTCTTCAGATACTCAACCCCATCCCTCACCAAGCTCCTGTCCCTTCGTTTCTTTGCTATCCGATCTATTCCCTACCTTTCATTCCACCATCACTTTCGTTCCGATACCCCTAATCCTAATATACGTCTCCTCTCGCTTCAGCCTCTCACTCCCATCTCCGTCTGTCCCGTTCGCTGTCATCGACATCCGTATCAGTTTCTCTCTCGTTTCGTCTTTCTCGATGATTACCAGTATGCCGAAAGCCGAAAGAGTCTCGTCAGTCCACCGCAATTCCGTCTCCACTGCCTCGGCTGCGGGAGGCGGAGCGCGGAGTTCTTCTTGGTCTCAGCAGGACGACGATCTCTTGATCAAGTCACGCGCTCAAGGGTTGAACTGGAACCAGATAGCTCCCAAGCACTTCCCTTCGAAGTCTCCCAATGCCTGCCGCAAGAGGCACGAGCGTTTGATGGAGAAGCAGAATGCTGAGCAGTGGGATGGTGTCAAACTAGATGTCCTGGCCGAGGCCTACATGGAGGTCCGAAGTGAGATGTGGCGCATCCTGGCTGCCAAAGTAAACGAAAAGTGGCAGCTTGTCGAACAAAAGGTATGTCAAAAGCATACCCATACCCGGTATCAATCAATGCTTGCTTTTTGTTCCTTCCAAAGGGCAATATGTGCTGACCCTCTCTATTCAGTGCATGGAAAAGGGACTGAAGAACCTCACGCAAGCGTACCGTCAAGCGCGGAGGAAGCAGGGTACCTACGAGATCAACGAGGACAGTGGAGTTGGCATTTCTGACCTGGAGGAAGACCCGAACGAGGACCCTTCGCCGGTGTTGACAGACGCTTCCAACCAGCTTCCTCTGGGATATCAGCAGCCACCTACGGGCTACCAGCAAACCCGTGTTCCCTCCATCCATTCTATTCTTCAACATCCCCAACCTGCGATGATGCAGTCGCAGCCTGTGACACAGCAACCTATAGGTCACTCATCCATGGGATACACCTCATATGCGCCCCACAACTGAGCGCATTTCACATGTACGGGTCCTCAGACTACTCCTTCATTTTCTTTGGCTTCGGCCTCGTTTTTCTCTTGTTTCCTTGGCTTTGGCTCTCTATCTTTCGTCCATCCCTCAACGACTCTCACGATCATTCCCATCATTGCTTCTTGATATACCTTGTACTAGTACCACCACGCTCCTTGAAGGGACGGACTAACCCAGCATCGATGGAAAGCCTGGATCCATCCTCACTTAGTATACGTACCTAGAAGTTGGGCTAGGTCTTTTGTTTCATTTCCTCCTACTATTTCTTCTATTTTCATTTCATGTATCTCCTTACTTGTAATCGGGCATGGACTTTCATGGACACTCGCTGTTGCTACATCACGAACGGGACGCATAGCATTGGGTAGGGGCATGTTTGGCGTCTCACATCACTGTCGTTAAGAGATATCACCACCTGAAGGAAGGCCGGGCAGGGGATAGATTTCTGGATGTATCTACGTTTCCTAGCTTTCCTTGCTCTCGATTGTCTCTTTGGTTCGCGGTTTCAATTATTTCACTGTTTCCTTACCACTGGCTTCATCTGCATTGGAGAGGACTTGTGTGCGCGTTTTGCAACATGACTGATTTCGACACTCATTGGATAACAGGGGACGAACGATACCCGGATTGGCGTTTGGTGTGCTTAGTGAAGTGGATTGCTTAGGCAGACTGCTTCTACTATCAGATTTTCTAGATCGATCAATATGGATGCACGTACTTGTGCGCTATCCTATACAATCTCGTGATGCGCCATATCGGTGCTTCACATACCAACACCAATTTTATACTAGCATTAACAGTCTCGCGCAACGCCAGCCCAACAGCGCTCCACGACGCTGGAGCCACTGTTCACGCGCACTCACTGTGCACGATGCCGACGTGTACGACATGTCCCAACTCAGTTTACATCGCATCTCCCAACCTCAGCTCCAGTCCCGTATTCCCAGGCTTTGTGCACGAACCTGCGTCCCGCAGACGTATTCCCGAGGCCCTCACCGGTTTGCAACGCCCGTCGTCCTCCTCTAGTCAGACCAACCACACAAGCTCCGTCGCGGTAGCACAACAGGGGGCTTCGCCGCCCATGCATGCGCCATGCACCCGTCCTCCCGTCCCAAAGCTCGCAAAACCAATAACCCTCTGCATACAAAAACGATGCACGATGGAGGGCCGCTCACGGGTAGGGGCTAAAAATAGTGCCTCGCCGCGAACACCCCACGATCGCGGGTCCTCGATCTCGGCTACCACCCGCAGAAGGCTTAGCTCTCGTGGATTCGTGGTGCGTTTGTCGGTGCTCCGCCTCGATTGCGGCTGCACTTGGCCATGGAAGGACCACACGAGCAATGCCCCCCGTTTGTGCCCCTCTCTTGCGCATCCCGTATACGAACCCGCTGCCGGCACCGCGCATAATCCCCGCCGGCGCCGGCACTGCCTCGGGCGCGGTGGCGGCGCTGGTCGAGTTCCTGGGCCCCGCATCGCATCGTGCGACTGCGTCGTCGCGACGCGGACAGGCCGGGAAGGGTGGGAGGACGCTGCTGCTCACCGGTGCCGGCATCTCTGTGGCCAGTGGGCTTGCGGATTATCGAGGGACAAAGGGCACGTATACGCTGAACAAGTCGTATCGGCCCATCTACTACAACGAGTTCTGCGAGAACCACGAGATGCGGAAGCGGTACTGGGCGAGGAGTTTCCTGGGGTGGACGAAGATGCTGAGGGCGAGGCCGAATGCGGGGCATGAGGCTGTCAAGCGGCTGGGGGAGCTGGGTGTTGTGCGAGCTGTCATCACACAGAGTGCGTTCCATCTTTCTGCATCCTCCATCCTCTCCAGCTGGAGCTGCCCGAGGTGGCTGCCATGGATATAGTATAGTCGGCTAATGCGGGCAGACGTGGACAGCTTCCACCCGAAAGCGCATCCCTCGCTCCCCACCATCGAGCTCCACGGCTGCCTGCGCACCCTCACCTGCCTCACCTGCAAGAGCTCCTACGATAGAAACCACTTTCAGACCGACCT
Source organism: Pleoardoris graminearum (assembly GCA_030770415.1). Lineage (NCBI taxonomy): Eukaryota > Fungi > Ascomycota > Dothideomycetes > Pleosporales > Didymosphaeriaceae > Pleoardoris > Pleoardoris graminearum. The sequence continues at coordinate 216,666 of JASEKS010000122.1, read as the reverse complement.
CGCGCGCCTCAACCCACCGTGGGCAGCTTTCCTCCGAGAAATGCTCGCCACCGGCGCCCTCGACACGGAGAACCCAGACGAGCGGCGGAAGCGCGGTCTAAAGTTCAATCCCGATGGAGATGTCGAGATTCCAGGCGCGCCCTATACTACCTTTAGGTATCCAGCGTGCCCTAGCTGCCTTTTGAAACGCGAGCCAGGCGTAGGCATAGACCGCGACGGCGGATGGAAACAAGGCAGCACGGGTGGCGTGCTGAAGCCCAGCGTTGTCATGTTCGGCGAGAGTATCCCGCCAGAGAGGAAGAATGCGGCGGAACAAGCAGTGAACGATGCGTCGCGGATACTGGTCATCGGCAGCAGCTTGGCTACCTACTCTGCCTGGCGGCTTGTGAAGCATGCGAAAGAGCTTGGGATGCCAATTGGGATTCTGAATATCGGAGGAGTGCGTGGCGAGGACACATTCTTCGCCGATGTACCAGAGGACAATACTGGGAGGCACGCGGTCAGGTGTAGTGAGAGTGCAGATGTGGTGTTGCCGCAGGTTGCCGAAGCGCTGGAGGAGCATAGGAGATAGCGCGGGCTGAGCGATTGTACGTATGTATAGTATGTCTATATACAGCTACGAATTAGTCGTAGAGGCCAGACTCGGGTACATTGCCACATGCTGTAACTATGCTGGCTTGCTCACAAATCCGGTGCGTGGAAGATGCTAGTGAAGCCATACCGTGCCTCCAAGCGGCTTGGTTTTCGTTGCGTATTCTTCATTTGAGGATAACACGCTGCAGGAATGATCTGCTATTCCATGTCCTCTCTGGTCGCTCGTCCACCGGTTCTATACCACCACATGGGTACCCGGGTGCCAAAATTACACGGCGCATACGAGATGACGATCAGCAACTCGGTCGTCGTTCGCTAGAGGTGGTTCGGGAGAGTGTACCGTCTGGTCTTAGCGTTGTCGACACCTTGGGGTCCTGCATTAGCGACTCATCTCAACCTTGTTGTATAGTGTTGGTGTATCGCGCGACTTGCTCTTGCGACCTCGGAGTGCCCTTCTCCGTCCAAGTCACGTACCCCTAAGCGTCGGGTGCATGTGGAACATGCATGGATTCCATGAAATACCTCATCGTGAGAGGAATGAAGCAAAACGTCGCGTGCACTCTCCCCTAATCGCCAGGAACAGCGTCGGCCTAGCGCTTCGACCTACCAATCTTTGCGCACCCTTTTCATGGGTCGCCTTGTCCATGTGACGCCCAAGCGACGAAACGCGGGGACTACCACGAATTCGTCAACCGGCCCGTCCCCGCCTGGGCGCCCAACATCAACCTTCGTGCCAGTCGGCACCACCTGTGGATGGTACCCCCTATCATTTCCGACCCGCATTCCCAGCACCTCCTCATTCAGATAGATGCACCGTTTTGTGCCCAGCGCCCAGCATCTCGCGTATATCCAAATCACAGGATGATGTTAGCGTAGCAGCGTCGCGTTCCCAAAAGCGTATACTCAGTTCTTAGTACTACCATGGGTATTGGTATAAGTGACTCGGTTACTCCGTCTGCCATCTGCAGGCCTGTGGTCCGGCCCATCGCCTCCTTCTTGCCCGCCGCTCCTTTGGTGCCAAGGCCCAGGTTTTGCACCATGGTTTTGGCAGTCTTGTTGTCCTTGACCTCGCTCGCTGCGGGTGCTGCCATCCACAAGCGCGTCGCCGTTCCGGCTGAATATGTCGCTCTCCCATCCTACCCGGCGCCGCATGGTGGTTGGGTTCCCGAATGGGCAGACAGTTATCGACGAGCGGCTGACGTTGTAGCAAACTTGACGCTGGCGGAGAAAACAAACATTACTGCAGGAACCGGAATCTTCATGGGACGATGCGTTGGAAATACCGGAAGCGCTTTACGAGCTGGTATACCACAACTTTGTCTCCAAGACGGTCCGCTGGGGGTGCGCAACACCGATCACAATACCGCGTTTCCGGCTGGTATCACGACCGGCGCCACTTTCGACAAAGACCTTATGAGGCGACGTGGCGAGGCGATTGGTGAAGAGTTCAAAGGGAAGGGCATTAATGTCTACCTGGGACCTTCGGTAGGTCCCCTGGGGAGGAAACCAAGAGGGGGCAGGAATTGGGAAGGTTTCGGCGCCGATCCCGTGCTCCAGGCTTATGGCGCTGCTCTAACCGTGGAGGGTGTTCAATCCAGAGGCGTCATCGCGACCATCAAGCACTGGATCGGGAACGAACAGGAGATGTACAGGATGTATAATGTTTTCCAGGAGGGCATCTCTTCGAACCTCGACGACCGGACGCTGCATGAGCTCTACGCATGGCCCTTCGCCGAGGGCATTCGTTCTGGCGTCGGTGCGGCAATGATCTCCTACAATGCAGTCAACGGATCAGCATGCTCTCAGAATAGCTATCTCATCAACACTATTCTCAAGGATGAGCTTGGCTTCCAAGGCTTCGTCATGTCAGACTGGCTTGCTCAGATCTCTGGTGTGCCATCAGCTTTGGCTGGATTGGATATGTCTATGCCAGGTGATATCCATACGATACCCGTGCTCACAGGCCAATCCTACTGGATGTACGAATATACAAGGGCTGTGCTGAACGGGTCAACTCCTGTGGACCGGTTGGACGACTCCGTTACCAGAATTCTTGCGGCCTGGTACCAAATGGGACAGGATCAGGGTTACCCTCAGCCCAACTTCTCCACGAACACAGAGGATGCTGAGGGAGATCTGTACCCTGGAGCCTGGCCGGACTCACCCAAGGGCATTGTCAATGAATTCGTCGACGTCCAGGGTGATCATGCCGTGGTGGCGAAGGAAGTCGCCCGAGATGCCATCACGCTGCTAAAGAATGTTAACGGCACGCTGCCTTTGTCTCTGAACGCAACACTCAAGGTTTTCGGAACAGACGCAGAGAAGAATCCAGACGGGATAAACTCCTGTTCAGATCAAGGGTGCAATAAAGGTACGCTCGGCATGGGCTGGGGCAGCGGTTCTGCTCGCTATCCGTACCTTGACTCGCCCATCGATGGTCTGAAATCTCGCGGCGCAAAGTACACCTTTTACAATAGCGACTCATTCCCTTCGAACTCGGATCCTTCGGCAAACGACGTCGCATTGGTCTTCGTGACGGCGGACTCTGGTGAGAACTACATCACAGTCGAGGGTAACCCTGGAGATCGAGAAAGTGCAAAACTCAATTTGTGGCACAACGGCGACAAGCTCGTCAAGGATGTTGCTGCAAAGTACTCCAATGTCGTGGTCATAGTGCACACCGTAGGCCCAGTTCTCTTGGAACAGTGGATTGATCTGCCTTCTGTCAAGGCTGTACTTTTTGCGCATTTGCCGGGTCAGGAAGCTGGTGACAGTCTGATGCAAGTCCTCTACGGCGATGTCTCGCCATCTGGTCATCTCCCGTACACCGTTCCGAAGTCAGAGGACGACTACCCTAGCAGTGTATCTCTAGTACGTACAATTCTTAAGTACATTAAGTCTCTATATTTCCTATCCTAGGGTAACATGGCGGGGTCGGACTTTTGTTCTAGTACTTTACGTGCCATTGTATATATTGCTTACGAAACTACTTTGTAGGTCGGCTTCCAAATCGGACAACCGCAAGACACATTCACCGAAGGTCTATACATCGACTACCGCCACTTCAACAAAGAAGGCATCATCGCACGTTACGCCTTCGGCCATGGACTCAGCTACACCACCTTCTCCTTTTCCAACGCAACCATCATAGCAGTGACCGAACTCACTTCTACTCCCCCGCCGCGCCCCGCAAAAGGCGAGACACCATCTTACTCCACCGAGATCCCCCCACCATCCGAGGCATACTGGCCTGACAACTTCGATCGAGTCTGGCGCTACGAATACTCTTGGCTCGACAAAGCCGAGGCCGATAAAGCCGCTCGCATCGGCAACTCAACGCAAAAGTACCCGTACCCATCCGGGTACTCCAACGAGCAGAGGCCTGGTGTTCCTGCGGGCGGTGCTCAAGGTGGAAACCCAGCATTGTTCGACGTTGCCTACGAAGTCTCAGTCACGGTTAAAAACACAGGTAAGACAGCGGGAAAGGCCGTTGCACAGCTCTACGTTCAATTTCCCTCTGGCATATCCTTCGACACGCCGATTATCCAGCTCCGAGACTTCGAGAAGACGAAGGAGTTGGCGGTTGGCGAGAGCCAGGTCCTGCGACTGCGCGTCACACGGAAGGACCTTAGTGTTTGGGATGTGGTGAGCCAGAATTGGATTGTGCCAGATGTGAGCGGGGATTATGGCCTTTGGATTGGTGAAGCAAGTGATGCGTTGACGTTGAAGTGTGGTACTAAGAGCCGAAGTTGTGCGGGTGGACAGGCGAGCCCAGTTTAGAGGCCTGAGTATACGCTTGTGCAGATTCCGACAGATGGTAATGTTTATTTACACGAAGTAGGGTGCTCTATTAAGAATTCTAGTACCCTACACTAGCCTGGGGAACTCGGAAGCCGTCACCTAGTTGCAAAATAACTTTTATTTAAAATGGCCCCTAAGGGTTTAGGACGCCCTTACTGTATAAAACTGAACGGAGCAGACTAACGCTTATACGAACTATATTATTTATACTTACTTAAAAACGATAAATACTAATTTTAGAAAAGTTAGTAATTATTTTATATATAAAATATTTAGTAGTATTAAAAAATCTATTATATATTATAATTTAAATAGAATATAATAGAAATAACTTATATATTTAGTACTATAATATTAAATTAATTTAAAGAAGTAAAAACTTCTCTTAGTTACTCTAAGTTATTATAGCTACACTATTTATTCGATTAATATATAAATATTAAAGAAGTATAATATTTACTAAAAGAAAAATTACAGAAAAAACTTAAAAAAATTTTTTAAAGATATTATAATAAATATTTATATTTATATAATTAAGTAATTTCTATATATATAATATATTAAAGAGACTAAAATATTTTTGTAATTTTTTTTTTATATAAATATATTTTATTATATTTTAAATACTTACTATAATTATATTCTATTATATAGTTTTATACTATAAATATATATTATATATATATACTCTACTACTACTATATTTATTTTTTAATAATATTATTTATTTATTTAAATATTTAGTTTATACACGATTTCTAAACTTAATTATAATAAATTAGATTTAATAAATTATAATAGTAGTATTTATAAAAATGTTTTTTATAATAAAAAAAATATTATATAGATCCTAACTTTTTTAACATATTAAGTATAAAGGTATATACATACTCCTCCTTTTTTAAAACTCCTTTAGTCGTCTATATAGCCACTATAACTATACTCTTTTATTTAATTAATATATAAATATATAAAAAATATATAATTAAAAAAAGATCTTTATACTTTTTTAAATTGTTTATTTATTTTATATCTATATACTATTTTATATTATTTTACGTATACCTATAGTTATTTTATATTATTTTATATATATATATATATTTGTATATTAATCGAACAAATAGTGTGGCTGTAGTAACTCAGAACGACTAAAAGGAGTTTTAAAAAAGGAGGAATATATATATATCTTTATAAATATATTTATATATCTTTATAAATATATTTATATATCTTTATAAATATAGTTATATATCTTTATAAATATATTTATATATATTTATATATTACTGTAATTAAATAAAGAGCGTAGCTATAGTAGCAGTAAAAACAACTAAAAAAAATTTTAAAAAAGAAGAAATATATATATATCTTTAGACTTAATATATTAAAAAAAGTTAAATTATTATTATAAATTACTATTTTATATATAGCTTTTATATTATTACTAATATTATCTTTATTAGATTTTTATATTTTATAATTATACTACTATTAAAGTAATAGTTACTATTTTAGTATTAAATTTAGTATAGTTAAAATTATTTTAATATATATTTATACTGGGGTAGCACACTAGGTAAGTACCTAAAAATATATTAGCTTTATAAAATTCTTTAAATTTGTATTATTATTTATATATTAGAGATTCGATTCCTCTTTTATTATAAGTATTTTTTAAATACGTCTACTTTACTAGTAAAAAGTAGAGTTTTTAAAAGTATAGGGTACTGCTAAAAAATTAATATAAGGCTACAGGAAGCTAAAATTTTTATATAGAATATATTATATCTAAAGGTATAAGTAAAATATTTAGGCTAAAAATTGCTATCTAAAGTTAGATAAGATAAAAATTTATACCTAAATAGGCCTAGCGTAGCGAACTAGTCCTAATTAGGTAATAGTTTAGTAGTTTAGTTTAACTATTTAGTAATATAATAATCTAGTTAAGAATTAAAGAACTAGTTCTAGTTCGTTTAGGAGATAAAACACTTTCCTTAATTAGTTAGGTAGCCTTAATATAAAAGGCTTATTTAAAAAATATATATATTTATATACTAATTAAATAAATAGTGTAGCTATAGTAGCATAGAACAACTAAAATAAATTAAAAAAAAAAAAGAAGTATATATATATCTTTGTACTTAATAAGTTAAAAAAGACGAGAATTTTTAAAATTTTTATAATTCTTTACTATTATAACTATATAGAATAATAATAATAATATATATATTTATATATTATTTAAATAAATAGTATGGCTGTAGTACCTTTAGGTGATTAAAAGGAGTTTTAAAAAAGAAGAAGTATATATATACCTTTATACTTAATATGTCTAATAATAATAATTTTAATATTTATAGTAATATTAGTACTAATATAAATATAATATATATTTACTAATTTTTATTATAAAATTATATTTTATAGTTAAGTTTTTTAAGTATATCTATAATATAATTTTTTTTAAAATATTATATATACTATATCTATAAATTACTATATAACTTTTAGTTTTTTAATTAGAGCTACTTATATTAGTATAAAAAAGTTTTTTTAAAATTTTTATATACTACCTTTTATTAATTTCTGATATAATATTTACTTATTTTTTTAAAAATATATTTAAGTTCTATCTATAGCTCCTTACAAATATTTTATTAGTATAAGACTATAATAAATAATTATAATCGCTTACTACATATTTTTTTATAAAGTTTTTTTTTCTTAAGCTCTTTTAGTTTTACTATAACTATATTTTATTAATATATTTTATACGGGGATAAACGCGAAAAGGATTAATTTAAAAATATATCTTTTTTAAGGATTTATATAACATAAATTAGTAAGTATAAAAATACGCAAATAATAGTGCTTTAAATAGAAAATTAAAAAGACTATTATATATATTTAGTTACTGCTTAGTAATATTATATAAACTTTTAACTTCTTTAGTATTTCTTATATATGTATAAAATACTTACTATTCTTATTCTATACTTTTTACGCTCCGCATATTTTATATAAAAAGTAAAAGTAGAGTACACTTTTAGTACTAATTTATATAATTTATATTTTTTCTAAAATAAATATAATATATTTTATAAATATTATAGAACCTTTTATAAATATTATAGAATCTTTTATATACTATTAATATTTCTCTTTTTTCGACACTAAGTATAAAGATATATATATACTCCTCCTTTTTTAAAACCCCTTTTAGTTGTCCCGAGCTACTACAGCCACACTATTTGTTCGATTAGTATATAAATATATATAATATTTTTATAATATTTTTTAAATTTATTATATAATTAAGTAATTACGTAAGTAGTAAAAATTTATAAAATACTCTATAGGATTTATTTCTTATAATAGCCTAGGTAGGGTAGTATAGTAGGCAAGTGTCTAGAAGTATATTAAGTTTATAAAATTTTTTAAATTTTCGTCGTTATTTATATATTAAAAGTTTAATTCCTCTTCTAATTATAAGTATTTTTTAAATACGCCTACTTGACTAGTAAAAAGTAAAATTTTTAAAAGTATAAAATACTACTAAGGAATTAATATAAAACTATAAGAAGCTAATATTCTTATATAGAATACGTTACATCTAAAGTTGTAAATAAAATATTTAAACTAAAATTATTATCTAAAGTTAAATAAAATAAAAATTTATTTCCTAAATAGGCCTAGCATAGTAAACTAGGCTTAATTAGATAATAGATTAGTAGTTTAGTATAACTATTTAGTATAATAACCTAATTAGAAGATTAAAGAGCCGGTTTTAGTTTATTTAGAAGATAAAATACTTTTCTTAAATAGTTAGGTAGCCTTAATATAAAAGGCTTATTTTTTTAAAAAAAAAAAATAAAAGCCTCTATAGAATTTTTATAACTGTTTTAATTAATAAAGTATTTAAGTTTTAAAAAATTAATTTTTGAAAATATTAGAAAAAACTTATAATATTAAAAAGACTATTTATTTACTAAATAAGTTAATATATAGAACGTATAGTATTAGTATATTTTATACATAAAATTTTTATTATATATTTTATATATATTTTATTTAATATAATATTAGGATATATATAATATTCTTTTTATATTATAAATATATATATATATATATATATATATATATTAATCGAACAAAGAGTGTGGCTATAGTGGCTTAGGGTAACTAAAAGGGGTTTTAAAAAAGGAGGAGTAGGTGTATATCTTTATTCCTAATGTGTCGAAAAAGTATAGATATATATAGTATACTCGTTTTACGCTTTCTACGTTTTTATATACTATTTCTAATTACGTTTTAATTATATAAGCACTAAGAGAATTATAAAATATAGAGCAGAGTATTATAAATAAAATATACTATTTAGATTTTTTATATATATAATAATTATAAAGTTATTTAGCTATAAAAGAATAAGTTTTTTTAAATATTATTTATGACTATATAAAAAGTTATATATTTTATATTTTTAATATTATAATATTTATACTATAATATATACTATAAATTAAAAATGTTAGAACTAATTATTATTTAATATATATAATATTATAATTTCCCTGACTTTTTTAATATATTAAGTATAAAGGTATATATATACTCCCCCTTTTTTAAAAACCCTTTTAGTCGCCTACACAGCCACCGTAGCTATATCCCTTTATTTAATTAATATATTAATATATATAATATTATAAAGGTTAATATTAAAATATTTTAATAAAAATACTACTTTCATACCATTACTAATAGTATAATACAAAATTAAATCTAGTAAATATTTTCATAAAAAAGACTTAATTTAGTAGCTACTAAATTATAATTATAAGTATATTTATTATAGAGTTATTAATAATTTAATCTTTTTATTTTATTATTTTATACGAATGCACTAGTGTTTTAAATTATAAATTATTTTTTAACTTTTTATTTAATTAATAAATATATTATCTTTTATAACTTTTTATAATTTAACGTTAGATTTTATCTACAGTAGGGTTTTTATATATATATTATATTATTTACAGGGGGGTGACACAAAAAAAGATCAATTAAAAAAGATATCTTTTTTAAAATAATATAACTTTATAACTAGTAGGCCTAAAAATATAAAAAAAAATAGTACTTTAAAGAGAAAGACTAGTAGATTCTATTCACTCTGTTAGCGGCTGCTTACTAATAGGTTTAGGGGTACTAAAAAATTAGTAAATATAGAAAATTTTTATGACCCTACTTTAAGTTGGTACAACTTTTTATTTAAGGTGTAAAATTAGCTTAATTTTATATATAGCATAATACATACCCTATTTTATTAGTATATAAATTATCTTTATAGTTTAATATATTAATTATATAATTATTAATAAAAGTCAAATTTTAACATTTTTAATAATAAACTAGTAAATAATATATTACTAGTATATAGTAGAGTACTCCTAAAGTTCTATAAGTATTTTATAAGAGCTAGGAGGTGATAAAATATAATTATTAATAAGTGTTTACAATTTTATATTCCACTATTTAAAAATAGCTTTTTATAGTCTCTATACTTTCTAAACTTAATTTTAATTCTAAATTAGGCTATTTATTTTTATTTAGCCTAGACGTTAAATAGTTCTATATATTTTTTATATAGGCAAAATTAGTATTAGAAGATAGGTAAAAAAAAATATATACTTTAATTATTCTTACACTTGTTTAAAACCATTATTATTTTATAAATATAAGTGTTATATTATCTAAACTACTAATATAAATTAATATTAATATAAAGTTTATAATTATAATATAATATAATAATATATATATATTATTATATTATTATATTAAAAAAAGTACTAAAAAATCTATTAAGTTTCTTACCCCTTTTTATCTTCTACTTAACTTTAGATATAAGAACTTTATTTATATAGTCATTACTAGTAAAAGCAAAAGATAAATTAAGTATATTAGTAAATATAAAATTACTTCTATATTTTAACTAAATAGCATTTTAAACTTAGGATATTAAATTATAACTAATAAAATAATTACTATAATTAATATTAAGAACATAAGACTATATCGTAAAAATAAATAACACGGAATATATTTTAATATATTAAAATATTAAAATAACTTACGTTTTTATTAAGTAATCGATAGTTCTTATTTTAACTCTATTATTACTCTTTTTTCTATAATATTCCTTTCTAATCTCTTCTATATATAGTACTAATATATTAAAAATTATTCTTTTTCTATAAATTATATTTTTAATATTTTTAATATTTTCTTTAGTATATTTTAATATATGTTTTTAGCGTTTTTCTTATTAATTATAGGATTTTTTTAATAATATTAATATTATAACACTTCTCTTTTAAAATACTTTTATAAGAAATTTTTTATAATATTTAGACTATTTTCTAACTATCGTCTTTTATTTTCTTTTTTAGGGCTTTTAATTAAGTCTCTATTAATAATTCTTTTTACTCTTTAAATTATCTTAGGAACGCTATTCTTTTTAACGTTATTTATATTACTATTATTATTTTTATATTTTTATTATATTATATAGTATTATAAATACTATTTAGAGTTCTTTGTAAGTAAAAATAATTATTAGAATAAAAGTATTTACTTTTAAAAGGAGATTAACTTAAAATTTAAGTTTTATTAAATATTACGCTATATTAAAGGAATAAGAGTCTAGATTTATAAAATTAAAAAGATATTATTATATACTATAATATTAGTAATATATTACGTAATTAGTGATTATATAAGCATAGGCTGAATTTTTCTTATTAATATAATTTTATAATTAGTTTACTAATATACTTTAAAAAAACTAGTCACGTGACCTATAGTAGGTCTAAAAGGGTATAGTTAAACTTTTAGTTATATATATATACTAACTAAAAAGTTATAGGAACCTAAAAACGAGGGTTAAAAAATTATCTTATTTAGGTAATTTTAATTTATTACACGTAATTAATAAGTAGTAAGTAAAATGCTTATAAAAGTCTTTACAACCTTCTCTTTAAAACTGTATTAGTCGTCTATTTTTAGGCCTATTATTTAATTTTATATAAATTTTTAAAAAAGGTATCTTTTTTAATTAATCTTTTTTTGTGTCACCCCCCTGTATTACTAGCTAATTTTAACTTATTAATATTTTTATAAAAGTTATAAAAAATGAATTATTTAAAACTTAAATATCTTATTAATTAATATAGTTTAAAATTCTAAATAGGCTATTTTAAAGAGAATATTCTATAGAATATTTTAAAAAATTTTTAGTATTTACGTAATTGTTTAACTAGATAATAAATAAATAAAAATATAATAAAAATATTAAAAGTATATAAAATATTTTTTAATATTTTTAAAATATTTTATATTTTTTTAAAGAATAAAAAATTTATATAGACTAATACTATCGGGCGCGATCGTAATACGTCGGGTTTAATAAGTTATAATAGCACTTATTAATAGGTTTCTAATAAATAAAGACTTTTTTATTCCTTTTTAATATAAACTATATATTTTTTTTATACCTATACCTTTTATATTATTTTACCTATATTTTTAGGTATTTTATAAAGCTCCCTTTTCTCTTTTTTTTTTTATCTATATATCGCGCCGTTTACTTATATTATTTTATTATATATTAGTTGCGTCTATTTTATCTCTAATACTAGTATCTTTTATAACTATTTTAGTAAAATTACTATATATTATAGCTATAGTAGCTATACTACTTTATACTCTAGTACTTTTTTTAAATTTTTTTACTAAGCTAGATTCCTCTAATCGCCTAGTAGCTTTTAAAACTTAGCTTTTTATTTACTTATACGTACTAGGTTCTTACCTATATTTTATAGTACTAAGCCTATACTATTAGTAATACCGTAACGTATACTAGTAAAAGGGCTACTTATAAATAATATATAAGTAGTTATATTTTTAAATTATAATGCTTAGAGCGTATTAGCCGGTAATAAAAGTAGTTTAGTTTATAAAAAGTTTAAAATTATAAATAGTATGCCTTAGCTTCGCGTAAATATTACTATTAAATTAATTAATAACGTTTAGTACTTTTATAGTAGTATAGTATATAAATATATATAATCTACTAGTTTAAAAATATTTTATATTTACTATATTTACTATATTTATTATATTTATTATATTTACTATATATACTGTATATTCTGTTATTATAAGGTATTATAATAGAGCTATAGTCTTATAGTCTATTCTTTTATACTATTTTATATTATTACTATAGCTAGTTTAGGGACGCTAATATATATTAATACTCTATTATATACTATAGATAGCGCGAGCTATTACTATTATATTTTTTTCTTTTATAAATAGACGTGCTATAATAGGTAAAAACGTATAGTATTCTAAATTATTTAATTATTACTATATATACTAGGTATAACGCGTAAATTTATATATATTTTTAGTATATGTATTATATAACCGTATACTATATTTTTTATTATTATACTAAAAATACTATAAAACTGTTTTATAGGAACCCCTATAGTAGTTAATAATTATGTTTTTTAAAATATAAGTACTACGCTAAAAGCGTAGATTTATTTTAAAAATAAAAAAAGACTAATACTACTTTTTTCTAAAATTATTACCGTAATATTATACGACTTTAAAATAACTATTTAAACTTTTACTATATTACGTAATTAATATAAACTTATTTTAATAAACTTTTTATATAGTAACTATAATAACTTTTCTACTAACGCTAATAACCCATAACCTTTTTAAATAAACGGTAATTAAAGTATTAAAATATAATATAGTACTCCCTATAGAATTTCTTAATTCTTTTATAATAATTACTAACTTCTCTAATAGTAAGTTTTTATAATTATTTTACAGCGCCGTAGTGTATTCTCCTACTATTTACTATTTATTTTAAAGCCCTACTCCTACGTATATATATAAATAATTTTAACTATTTTTAAAAATTCTTTTTTTATTATACTCGTTTTTCTTATACTACTCTAAAGAACTTCTTCTTACTTATTTTTAAACGTATATTATTTTCTATTTTACTTAGTAAGCTTTTAGTATTTTTAAGTTATTATTTTACTAGTTTTATTATATTACTATATAAGTATATATATATTTGTATACTAATTGAACAAATAGTGTGGCTGTAGTAGCTTGGGGCGACTAATAGGGGTTTTAAAAAAGGAGGAGTATGTGTATGCCTTTATACTTAATGTGTCGAAAAATTTAGGTAAGGCTATATAAGTATAAGCTATAAACGTTATTAGGGTTAAAGATTATTTTATATTTAAGGATAAAGAGTTATATAGTAACTAATCTAGAACTAAAAATATTAAAAAAAAATAGTTCTTTAAAGAGACTAGCCTCTTCTATAAACTTATAATAATACTTTAGTTAACCCCTTTTAGTCGCCCCGAGCCACTTTAGCTACACTTTTTATTTAATTAATATATAAATATATACTTTAGTATTAGGTAATTATTAATATAACTTTACTAGTTGTCTAAGTTTTTAGTAAAGATTAAAATTACTATTAATTTCTAATTAGAGTTAATAATTATAATTATTAAGTACCTATAAATAGGCTTCGAAGTTCTTCTAGCTATAAGAATTTAAAATTTTTTTTAAAAGGTATAGTAGAGAAGAAGAAAAAGGTACTACGCTTACTATATTAAATATATTATATATAGCCTATAGATTTACTATATCTAAAATAATAATTTATAAATACTTTATTATTATTTTATAATTATTACTTCGCTGTTATTACCGTCGCGGTTTAATAAGTTTATTAGTTTAAATTATTACTCTACTAGCTATAATATTTAAAAAATCTTATATTTACAGAGGGGTAAAAAAAAAGTATAATTAAAAAAAATATCTTTTTTAAAATAATATAAACTTTTAACTAGCGGCCCTAAAAATATAAAAAAAATACTATTTTTAAAAAAAAGACTAGTAGATTCTATTCACCCTAACAGGGGCTACTTACTAAGGAGTTTAGGGGAAAAAAATTAGTAAATATAAAAATTTTTTCGGACCCTAGTTTAAGTTAGTATAACTTTTTATTAAAGGTGTAAAATTTGTTTATTTTTATATATATTATAATAGTACTTATAAACGTATACATATACTCCTTTTTTTTTAAAACTCCTTTTAGTCGCCCCGAGCCACTATAGCTACACTATTTATTCGATTAGTATATAAATATATATAATAGTACTTATAATATATAACTATAAAAAATATTTTTATATAATAAAGATATATATATACTCCTCCTTTTTTAAAACCCCTTTTAGTTGTCCCGAGCCACTACAACTATACTATTTATTTAATTAATATATAAATATATATTTTTATATATTTATATATTATTTATATTATTATATATAAAAGTTACTATTTTAAATTTATATATATATATTTGTATACTAATTAAATTAATAGTATCGCTGTGGTGGCTGTGTAGGCAACCTAAAGGGGCTTTAAAAAAGGAGGAGTATATGTATGCCTTTATACTTAATGTGTCGAAAAAGTTTAAATTTTAATAATAAACTAGTAATAATAAATTACTAGTACTTAGTATAGTAGTCTTTAGCCTTTATAACCGCCTTATAACGATTAGGGAGAGATAAAATATAGTTAATAATAACTTTTTATAGTATATTATTCTACTCTTTTATAATAACTCTTTTAAAGGTTTTTATACTTTATAAACTTAATTCTATACCTAAATTAGCCTCTTTATTATTATTTAGCTTAGATTTTAAATAATTCTATATATTTTCTATAGGGGCTAAATCAGGGCTATAGGCTAGGTAAGAGAAAAGTATAATTTTATTATTTTTAAAGTAGTTTACAATATCCGTTATTTTATAAATAGAGATATTATCTTATTAAAATTACTAATCTAAATTAATATTAATATAAAGTATATAATTATAATATAATATAATAATATATATATTATTATTATTATTATAAAAAAAGAATTAAAAACCTATTAAGTTATATACCCTTTTTTATTATTAGTTTAACTTTAGGTATAAGGACTTTATTTATATAGTCCTTACTAGTAAAAGAAATAAAAAAATTAAGTATTTTAGTAAATACTAAATTACTTTTAATTTTTAGCTAAATTATATTCTAAACTTATAGTTTAAGGTCTTATTCTATAAAATAATTAATATAATTGATATTGGAAACCTATAACTATAAGTTAAAAATATATAAAGGGTTATATATTTTAATATTTTAAAAAGTTAAAATAACTTACTTTATATTTAGCTAACAGCTAGTTCTTTTCTAATTTTATAATTACCCCTTTTTTTATAATATTATATATTCTGTTATCCCTTTTATATTACTAACTTATTAGAAAATATAATATTTTTTAAATTTATAATTTTTTTATTTTCTTTAGCGTATTTTAATCTTTTTTTAGCGGTTTTTTTTTAATTATTAGTTTTTTTTTACTTATATTAATACTATTATCCTCTTCTTTTAAAATCCTTTATAAGGATTTTTTTAAAATATTTAGACTATTTTCTAATAATAGCCTTTTATTTTCTTTTTAGGGCTTTTAATTAAGTTTATATTAATAACTCTTTTTTCTCTTTAAGTTACTTTAGGAACTCTACCCCTTTTAATTTTTTTTATATTATAATTATTTTTTTTCTTTTTTTTAATTTTATTTATAGCACTATAAATAGCTTATAGAGGCTTTTCTAAGTAGTAGTAATTAAAAAAAAAGAATTATTTACTTTTAAAAGAAGTGTAATGTTTAATTTAAGTTTTAAAAAATTTAGCGCTATTTTAAGAAAATAGGAGTTTAGGTTTATAAAAGTAGAAAGATATTTTAATATACTATAATATTAATAATATATTACGTAAGCAGTAATTATATAAGTATAGGCTATATTTTTATTATTATTATAATTTTATAATAAAGGCATATATATACTCCTTCTTTTTCGAACCCCCTTTTAGGTCGCCCCGAGCTACTACAGCCACACTTTTTCTTCGATTAATATATAAATATATATAATTTTATATTTAGATTATTAATATACTTCGAAAATCTAGTTAAGTGACCTAGACTAGGCCTAAAAGGGTATAGTAAAAATTTTAGTTAAATATATTTACTAACTAAAAAGTTATATGAACCTAAAAAAGGAGTTTAAAAAATTACTATGTTTAGGTAATTTTAATTTATTATACGTAATTAATAAGTAGTAAGTAAAAAACTTATAAATTTTTTTATAATTTTCTCTTTAAAACGGTATTACTCGCGAATGTTTAGATCTATTATTTTTTTTTTTTTTTTTTTAAAATAAGCCTATTATTTAGGCTACCTAACTATTTAAGGAAAGTGCTTTATTTCCTAAACAAACTAGAATTAGCTCTTTAACTCCTAGATTTTTAGGTTATTATATTACTAAATAGTTATACTAAATTACTAATCTATTATCTAATTAGGACTAGTTCGCTACGCTAGGCCTATTTAGGTATAGATTTTTATCTTATCTAACTTTAGATAGCAATTTTTAGCCTAAAATATTTTACCTATACCTTTAAATATAATATATTCTATATAGGGATTTTAGCTTTTCGTAGCCTTATATTAATTCTTTAGTAATACCCTATACTTTTAAAAACTCTGTACTTTACTATACAAAGTAGGCGTATTTAAAAAATACTATAATAAGGAGAGAAATTAAACCTCTAATATATAAATAACGTCGAAAATTCGAAGAATTTTACAAAGCTAATATATTTCTAGGCACTTGCCTACTATACTACCCCACCAGATCTATTATTTAATTTTATATAATTTTTTAAAAACTATATCTTTTTTAACTATACTTTCTTTTTCACCCCCTAATAATAGGCCCTAGTTATAGTATATTTAATTTTTACTTACTTCTATATTAAGTAAGAACGTTGTATACACTAAGTTAATATAGCTTTTATAAATAAACGTAAAGAAATATAAACTAATACTAAAAGTATATTATATTTTAACTTCTTATATACAATATACAGTACGTAAAAAATATAAAATAAAAATAGTATATATATATATATTTATATATTAATTAAACAAATAGTGTAGCTGTAGTGGCTTAGGGTAACTAAAAGGGGTTTTAAAAAAGGAGGAGTATATATATACCTTTATACTTAATATATTAAATATAAAAATAGTAAATATTTTATACGTATATAAAAAATATTAGAATAGTTAAAAGCTTTTTTAATATATTAGTAATATTTTTTATATATATATATTTGTATATTAATCGAACAAATAGTGTGGCTGTGGTGGCTCGGGGCGACCAAAAGGGGTTTCAAAAAAGGAGGAGTATGTGCATGCCTTCATACTCAATGTGTCGAAAAATTATATTTTTTAATTTACTCTTAACCAGACTTAACTATAACAGTCGAGTCTAATAGATTATAATAGTAGTAGTTATTAAAAAGTATTTTATAATTAGAAAAAGATTCTTTTATTCTTTTTTAATACTAACTATCTATTTTTTTTATACTTAAACTATTATATATTATCTTACCTATACTTATAGGTATATTATAACGCTTCTTTTCTTCCCCTCTATATATTATTATAATATTTATCTTTATATTTACCTATTATATTTACCTTTTTTTTTTTTTTTTTAAAATAAGCCTTTTATATTAAGGCTACCTAACAATTTAAGGAAAGTATTTTATCTTCTAAATAAACTAGAACCGGCTCTTTAACTCCTAATTTTAATATATTTTAGGTTATATTACTAAATTAAGTTATATTAAACTACTAATCTATTACCTAATTAGGCCTAGTTCGCTACGCTAAGCCTATTTAGAAATAGATTTTTATCTTATCTAACTTTATATAGCAATTTAGCCTAAAATACCTCTAAATATAAAAGGATTTTTAGCTTCCTTATAGTTTTATATTAATTTCTTAGTAGTACCCTGCACTTCTAAAAACTCTACTTTTTACTAATAAAATAAACGCGTTTAAAGAACGCTGCAATAAGAAGAGGAATTAAACCTCTAATATATAGAAGAGACCTTAAAAATTAAGAAATCTTAGTATTTTTAAGTATATACTCCTACTGTGCCA
The DNA here is from genome assembly GCA_030770415.1 of Pleoardoris graminearum. Taxonomy (NCBI): domain Eukaryota; kingdom Fungi; phylum Ascomycota; class Dothideomycetes; order Pleosporales; family Didymosphaeriaceae; genus Pleoardoris; species Pleoardoris graminearum. The sequence continues at coordinate 198,089 of JASEKS010000122.1, read as the reverse complement.
CCCCGCTATTATATTTACCTATTATATTTACTTATTATATTTACCTATTATATTTACCTATTATGTTTACCTATTATATTTACTTATTATATTTACCTATTATATATTTATATTTATATACTAATTAAAGAAATAGTGTAGCTGTAGTGGCTCGGGGCGACTAAAAGAGGTTTTAAAAAAGGAGGAGTATGTGTATGCCTTTATATTTACCTATTTTATTTACTATCTTATATATAGCTCTTTTCTCTTCTTATCCTTAAGGCTAGTCCTTAAATATTATCGCTAGTACTCTCTCTACTAAGTTATTTATATTCTACAGCTATTCTACTACTAAATTTATAATTATATACAGGGTGGTAAAACAAAAAAGGGTTAATTTAAAAAGTTATCTTTTTTAAAAATTATATAAAATTAAATAGTAAATATATAAATACGTGAATATTACTATATTAAAAAGAAAATTAGGGGAATTATAATTACTATTTTAATTACTACTTACTAAGTATAAGTTAATAACTAAAATTACCTAAATATAGTAATTCTTTTAATTACTTTTTTAAATTCCTATAACTTTTTAGTTAGTAAATATATTTAACTAAAAGTTTAACTATACTATTTTAGGCCTAGTATAGGCTACGTAACTAGTTTTTTAAAGTAATTAATAATCTAATAATAAAATTATATTAATTTTAAAAATTTTACTAAGGCTGATATAATTACTGCTTACGTAATATATTATTATTATTATAGTATATTATATTATTTTTTAATTTTTATAAACTTATACCCCTATTTTCTTAAAATAGAGCTAAATTTCTTAAAACTTAAATCTTAAGTTTAACTTCTTTTAAAAGTAAATAATTTATTTAGTTTAATTACTATTATATTAACAAAGTCTTCTATTAGTATTTATTATAGTATATAACGTATTAAAAATAAAGAAAAATATAATTATAATATAAAAAAGATAAAAAAAGGCCGAGTTTTAAAATTAACTCTAAGAGATAAAAAATTATTAATAGAGACTTAACTAGAAGTCCTAAAAAAGAAAAGAAAAGACTATTAATAGAAAATAGTCTAAATATTATATAAAGGATTTTATAATTCTTTTTTAAAAGAAGAGAACTACTCTATTATTATAAGTAAAAAAAAAATATTAATTAATAAAGAAAATCCTAAAAAAAAGATTAAAATGCACTAAAGAAAATATTAAAAATATTAAAAATATAAATTTAAAAAAAAATAATATTTTTTAATAAGTTAGAAATATAGAGGGAATAATAAAATAAATAATATTATAAAAAATGAAGTAATAATAAAGTTAGAAGAGAACTGGCTATTAGCTAATTATAAAATAAATTTTAACTTTTTAAATTATTAAATATATATATTTATATATTAATTAAATAAAAAGTATAGCTATAGTGGCTTAGGGCGACTAAAAGGAGTTCGAAAAAGGAGGAGTATATATATACCTCTATACTTAATATATTAAAAAAGAAAAATTATTAAAATATATAACGTTTTATATATTTTTAAGTTATAGTTTTAGTTTGTTAATATTAATTATATTAATTATTTTATAGAATAAGATTTTATACTATAAGTTTAGAGTGCAATTTATATAAGAGGTAAAAATAATTTAGTATTTATTAAAATACCTAATTTTTTTACTTCTTTTACTAGTAAAGACTATATAAATAAAGTCTTTATACCTAAAGTAAAACCGACTATAAAAAGGGGTAAGTTATATAATATATTTTTACCCCTTTTTTTTATTAATATAATAATATATATATATATATACATATATATATTAATATATTATATTATAATTATAAACTTAATATTAATATTAATATAAATTAATAATTTTAATAAGATAACGCCTCTATTTAGAAAATAATAGACCTTTTAAACTAGTTTAAAAATAATAAAATTATACTATTTTTTTACCTAGTCTATAGCCCTAATTTAGTCCCTATAGAAAATATATAAAGTTATTTAAAATCTAAGCTAAATAATAATATAAAGGCTAATTTAGATATAAAAATTAATTTATAAAGTATAAAGGGCTTTAAAAGAGTTATTATAAAAGAGTAGAATAATATATTATAATAAGTTATTAATAATTATATTTTATTTCTTTTTAACTATTATAAAGTAGTTATAGAAGTTAAAGGCTACTATACTAAGTATTAATAATTTATTATTTACTAGTTTATTATTAAAAATGTACAAAAGTAACTTATATATATAATTATATAATTAATATATAAATATATATAAATATTTAATACACTAATAAAATCTATTATTTATTATTATATATATAAAAATAAGGTAATTTTATACTTTAAATAAAAAGTTATACTAACTTAAAGTATAGTATTAAAAATTATTAATATTTACTAATTTTTTACTACCCTTAAACCCCTAAGTAAGTAGACCCTAATTAGGTAAATAAAATCTAGTACTCTTTTTTTTTAAAACGGTATTTATTTCGTATTTTTAGGCTTACTAATTAAAAAATTATATTATTTTAAAAAAGGTATCTTTTTAGATTAACTTTTTTTTATTTTACCCCTCTGTATTATAATATTTTATTGTTAAATTTTATATAGTTAGGGTTATTTTAATTATTTAGTATAGTTAGAAGATACTACTTCTATTTATATATATAGTTTAAGTTAGTATTTATAATAATAAAATATTTAGAATTTATTACTATTATAACTATATAAGTTAATAATAGTTATTATTACTATACTAGAGCCGGTACTAGTATAAATATAATATATACTTATTTATTTTTATTATATAATAGTAGTCTATAGTTATTAAACTTACTATTTATTATATACTATTTAAGTACTTAAGTAAGCTAAGACTTACTATAGTATTTTAGAGCGTTTTAAAAATTTTTAATAAAAGGATTTTTAGTATAAAAATATATTTAGTTACGTAAAAAGTATTCTATATATCGCTTTTATAAAATCATTTAATTATATTATAATATAATATATAACGTCTAGTATATATAGTAATATTTATAAAAAAATTTAATATAGCTATCTAGTATAGTAATCTACCTTATTATACTTTTTTATATTATATATATATATATAGTAGTAAAGACACTAATATATATTAATACTCTATAATATACTAGTAATAGCGTAAGCTATTACTATTATTTTTTTTATAAATAGACGCTACGTACTAAATTAAAAAATAATATTTACTTACGTAATACTATTTTAACTTTTTTTTTTTAATAATAAGCTTTTTATATTAAGGCTACCTAACTATTTAAGGAAAGTATTTTATCTTTTAAATAAATTAAAACTAGCTCTTTAATCTCCTAACTAAGTTATTATACTAAATAGTTATACTAAACTATTAATTTATTACTTAATTAGAACTAGTTCGCTACGCTAGGCCTATTTAGGAAATAGATTTTTATTTTATCTAATTTTAGATAGTAATTTTAGCCTAAAATTTTATTTATATTTTCGGATATAACGTAATTTATATAAAAATTTTAGCTTTTTATAATTTTATATTAATTTTTTAGCAGTACCCTATACTACTAAAAACTTTATAATTTACTATATAAAGTAGGCGTATTTAAAATATACTTATAATAAGAAGAGAAATTAAACCTTTAATATATAAATAATATTAAAAATTTAAAAAATTTTATAAAGCTAATATATTTTTAAATACTTACCTACTCTACTACCCTACTACTATTTTAATTTATTATAACTATTCTTAGTATAACGCGTTAATATATAACTATATACTATTTTTATTTTTTTTATTATATTTAAAATATTATAGAGCCGTTTTATAGAAACCCCTATAATAATTAATAGTTATTTTTTTTAAAAAAAAAATATAAGTACTACGCTAAAAGCGTAGCTTTATTTAAAAAAAAATCTACTCTTACCTAACTTTTTTAATATATTATAGATAAAAAAATATATATACTTCTTTTTTTTTTAAAACCTCTTCTAGTTATCCTAAGCTATTATAGTTATACTTTTTATTTAATTACTAATAACTGCTATTATAACCTGTTAGTTACTTTTTTAACTTTATTTTTATATAAAATAGAGATTATATTTATTTTTATTACTTTTCGCTCCGCCTATATATACAGGTAGTATAGCGTTTAATAATAGTTAATATTTATTTATAATTATATCTCTTTTCTTATCTATAATAATAATATAACGTAATAACTAAATACGCCTTATACGCCTATTTAGTTTATATACTAAATATACCTATATAAATAGGCCCCTTTTAACTTTTAAATATTAATTACTTTTAGTATCTCTATAGAGGCTCTACGCTTAAAACGTCTTTATTTTTACTACTAGTATATCTAGTAGTATCTTACGTAACTATATTATATATTTTAAACTACGTATTTTTATTATAAAATTAATATTAACGCGTTATCTTTTTTTTATTTTTTATAACTAGTATAGTACCGCGCCTATTTTAGCCTTTTTATTTATTTTTATTTTTACTAATACTATTACTTTTATATAAGCTAGCGCTACTAACCCTAGATTTTAAAACTCTATAGCTTTTACTATTAATAAAGTTATTATACTATCTATTATCTTATTATACTAATTATCTAATATTAAGTAAAATTAACAAATAGTATTTTTATAAAACTAGTAGGTAATTACTAAGTATATAAAGTATTTTATAGTATTAAAAAGGACTTTTTATTATTAAATTTTATTATTCTATAGGTAGGATATAGTAAAAATAGTTTATACGTTTAGCGTAGTAGGCGTATTAAAATTAATATAAATAAGTATAATATCTATTAAAAAAAGAGTAGGAACAGCTGTATATTATAAGTAAGTATAGTTATAATACGTAAAGTACGTATCTTTACTCTTATTAAATATTTTAAAGAGTATATTTTTTTTAATAAATAGTTTAGAACGTTTAACTATATTAACTATAAAAGAATAAAAAGATATATAGGTAGTAGTAACTACTATTACTTATATATTTTTTTTACTAAATATAGTATTTATACTAGAGTTTCTATATTAGAGTTTATTAATTTAATATTTTTTTTAGAAAGGGGGTATACTAAGCGCGCTAGTATACTAGCGCAGTTTAGTATAGTACTATATCTTTTTTAATCTAGTCTTATCTAACTTTTTTAATATATTAAGTATAAAAATATATATATACTCCTTTTTTTTTAAAATCCTTTTTAGTTACCCTAAGCTACTACAGCCACACTACTTTATTTAAATAATATATAAATATATTTTATTTAATTAATATATAAATATAATATATATAAGTAATATAATATTTATAATAATATTTTATATAACTAAAAAAACCAATAGTTATACTATTAAAATATAATTTTTCTTTTTTTTATAATATTATTTTTATAAAAGCTAAAATAGTAAAACTAAATATATATATATTTATATATTAATTAAATAAATAGTATAGCTGTAGTAGTTTAGGGCAATTAAAAGGGGTTTTAAAAAAAAAAAAGTATATATATACCTTTATACTTAATGTGTCGAAAAATAGTAAAACTAAAGAGATATACTTATAGGAGGGTAAAATTAAAAAAGACTAATTATAAAAAATACCTTTTTTAAAAATTTATATAAAATTAATTATTAAGCCTAAAAATACGTAAATAACGGCGTTTTAAAGAGAAAGTTACAAAGATTATTATTAAAATTTTAGTTACGTTATATATATTACCTATAATAAACTAAAATTACCTAAATATAGAAATTTATTTAACCCCTTTTTTAGATTCCTATAACTTTTTAGTTAGTAAATATATTTTACTAAAATTTTAACTATACTCTTTTAGGCCTAGTATAGGTTACGTAACTAGTTTTTTAAACTAGATTAGTAATCTAATAATAAAATATATTAATTATTAAAAATTTACTAAAACTTATATAATTACTGCTTACGTAATATATTATTAATATTATAGTATATTATAATATCTTTTTACTTTAATAAACTTAAACTCCTATTTCCTTAAAATAGAGCTAAAATTCTTAAAATTTAAATCTAAAGTTAAACTCCATCTAAAAGTAAATAATTTTCTTTTTTTAATTACTACTACTCTAGAAAAGCATTAATAATCTATTTATAACCCTATAAAAAGAATTAAAAAGAAGGAGAATAATTATAATATAAATAAAGTTTATAAAGGGGTTATAAAAAAGTTAACTTTAAGAGATAAAAAAATTATTAATAGAGACTTAACTAGAAGTCCTAAAAAAGAAAATAAAAGACTATTAATAGAAAATAGTCTAAATATTATAAAAAGAACTTTATAAATCTTTTTAAAAGCAGAGAACTACTCTATTAATATAAGTAAAAAAAACTAATAATAAATAAAGAAAACGTAAAAAAAAAGATTAAAATACGCTAAAAATAATATAAAAAATATAAATGTATAAATTTAAAAAAAATTATATTTTCTAATAAGTCAGTAATACAAAGGGAATAATAAAATAAATAATATTATAAAAAAAGAGATAATAATAGAGTTAGAAAAGAGCTAGCTCTTTACTAATTACGAAGTAAGTTATTTTAATTTTTTAAAATCTTAAAATATATAACTTTTTATATATTTTTAAGTTACAATTTTAGTTCTTTATTATTAATTATATTAATTATTTTATAGGACAAAACTTTAAACTATAAGTTTAGGGTACAATTTAGGTAGAAGGTAGAAGTAATTTAGTATTTATTAAAATACCTAATTTTTTTACTTTTTATACTAGTAAAGACTATATAAATAAAGTTCTTATACCTAAGGTTAAACCCTCTATAAAAAGCGGTAAGTTTTATAATACTTTTTTACTCCTTTTTTTATTAATATAATAATATATATATATATATTATTATTATATTATATTATAATTATAATCTTTATATTAATATTAATTTAGGTTAGTAATTCTAATAAGATAACGTCTCTATTTATAAAATAACGAACGTTTTAAACTGGTTTAAAAATAATAAAATTATACTATTTTCTTACCTAGTCTATAGTCCTAATTTAGTCCCTATAGAAAATATATAGGGTTATTTAAAATAATAACTAAATAAAAATAAAAAGGCTAATTTAGGGGTAGAATCTAGTTTATAAAGTATAGAGGCCTTTAAGAGAGTTATTAATAAAGAGTAGAATAATATACTATAAAAAGTTATTAATAAGTTTATTTTATCTCTTTCTAACTATTATAAGATAGTTATAGAAACTAAAGACTACTATACTAAGTACTAGTAATTTATTATTACCAGTTTATTATTATAAATTTTAAAAAGTAACTTTTATATATAATTATATAAATAATATATAAATATATAATAATATTTTATATACTTATATATTATAAGTACTATTATAATATATATAAAAATAACTAAATTTTATATCTTAAATAAAAAGTTATTATAGTCTAAAATAGGACTCTAAAATTTTTTTATATTTACTAATTTTTTTTCTAAACCCCTTAGTAAGTAACCCCTAAGTAGGTAAATAGACTACGCTAGTCTTTCTTTTTAATACGGTATTTTTTTCGTATTTTTAGGCTTACTAATTAAAGAGTTATATAACTTTAAAAAAAGGTATTATATTAAGTATAAAGGTATGCATATACTCTTTCTTTTTTAAAATCCCTTTTAGTCGCCTACACAGCTACTACAGCCATACTCTTTTATTTAATTAATATATAAATATAAATATATATAAAAAAAGGTATCTTTTTTAATTAATCTTTTTTATATTTATATATTAATTAAATAAATAGTGTAGCTGTGGTGGCTCGGGGCGACTAAAAGGGATTTTAAAAAAGGAGTATATATATACCTTTATTAGTTAATCTTTTTTAATTTTACTCTTTTAAAAAAATTTTATTACTACTAAACTATATTTCTTTACTATATTACTGCCTAAAATAAAACTCTAATATATCTTTTATATTTAATATTTAAAATTTTTTACTAGTTTTTAAAAGTTTTAAAATTATTTTATATATACTAAATATTTAAACTATACGCCGTGACTATAAGTTTAAATCTAACTAAAAATAAAAATATTTTTTATAATTTATAAATACGCTTATTTTTTTAACTATATCTAGAGAAATAACTTTTTTTAGCTTATACCTTTTTTGGACTAGTGTCTTAACGCTACACTTTACCTCTCTTTACATAATATACTAAATATTATAACGCTTAATATAATATAAAATATATAAAGAACTAGTCCGTCGTATAATACTACTATACCCTTCTCTTCTTATATTAACTGGAAATACTATACTAGGCCCGTATACTTAAGTTAACTTTTTTTTTTTAAAGAAGCTTACCGTAGTTATGTTTATATAATCTAAAGCTCTATTAGTATACTATCTTACTTATTAACTAGATGTACCTAACTTACTTCGTAAGGGTATATAAAGAGGGTAGCAATGAATTTAGCTACGCCGGCTGCGGACACTTTTGCCGTCCAAGCCACAGTCTGGTCCTATTTGGAAGGTGGTAGGCCGCTATTAGCAACCCTCTCTTCTCGCCTCGCAAGGGCAATCTTCATCTGCTCGTACAGCATCCATTGTAAAGTACTTTCTGTCACCCCCAGATAGCTTGCGGTCAGCCCGCGATACAGGCTCCGTATTGCTTCCTTCCCAAGCGTCTGCATGGTACAGTCGAGCGCGTTCTGGTACTGGCGGCCGCGCCCATCAGCGTGCGTGTTCTTGTCGAGCTGTAATCGGGTCTTGACGAGCCAGATGGGATTCGTTGCCGTGCCGGTGACGACGCCTGCAGAGGCAGCAGCGCAGAGATGGACCCAGGCGGACTCCTTGCCATTGTTGAAAATATGTACTTATAATCCGCTTGCCATTACCGTATGTGTAGAAATTGATGGCGCGCGCGGGCACGACGCCAATCAAGTTTGGGCCGAGACCTTTGAACAGTGCTCGCCAGCCTTCCGCCCTGGGCACCTGCCACAGAATCTCCCCCGTCTCGCGGACGTGAAGCAAAGAGCTGCGCGCGAAGGTCATGGACTCGATAGGGGGCAAGCCTCGGGCTGCGCGCGCCGCAGCGAGGTGCTGCTGGTAGTATGTCGACTGGAGGCGGGTCTTGAGTACATCGAGCGGGGCCGTCAGGGTTGTAGATGGCATACCGCCGAGCCTGTCCTTGGTGAGTATGGAGCTTGCGTGGAGGAGCTGGACGTCTCACCCTCCGGCAATGAAGTGCGCCCATGACTTTGCGAATGGCGAGCCCACGGCTGTCCTGGGGGCGCCATCTGACCCTTCGAGGGTACAACTTGACCCGTTTCGCGCGATTGCGGGAGCGAAGTTTCGTGGATGCTACGAGGGCGCGGCGCGCGTGGTGCTGCAGGCGCGACCGATAGGACCGTGAGCTGCAGTCGGAGAGACGGACGTGTGCGAGGAACAGGCGAGGAGAAGCGTGGTAGCTCGATAGAAATTTAGGAACCGGCTAGTGACGAAACCGTGCGAGTATACCCATCGCTCCGCATATGCAGCGACTGCTACAGAGGAGATACAAGCAATGCGGCCGTCTGCACGATGCCTCTCCCCAGGCTTCTTCAAAAGGAGTCTCGACGAATTCAAGAAACTCTCCCACTATGGTAAGGGCATACTTCCCTTGCAGTGCAGGCTTGCGCTGACGAACCGCGCAGCGCTCAAGCTCGAGGGTCTGCGCTCGCCTTCGAAACCCTTGCCCCTGATCCTTTTCGATTCACAGGAAGCCGTTATGCGATGTAAACGCATGAGCGACAAAGATATTGGCGGTTTCTCCTCTGCCAACCTCGACTTCCACCCTGCCGTCTCGTCCGCGCCTGCCCACGCCCGCTTCCACGGCAACATATCCGTCGAGCTGCCTAAAGATCAGCCGCATGTGCAGCGCACTGGCTATGCTGGCTGGCGCACCTTGGACCGTGGCTTCACCATCTTTGGGAAGACCCTGTGGGATGTGGACCCGTACTCCTACCTTGCTATCCACTTCAAGTCCGATGGCCGCAAGTACTTCGTGAACGTCCAGACCGAGTCAATCGTACCGACAGACATCCATCAGCACCGTCTATACTCGAAGACGCCAGGGCAGTGGGAGACCATCTTGATCAAGTGGAACGAGTTCGTTCGCACCAATCATGGCCAGGTGGTCGAGCCACAGCGGGAGATGCTTACGCAGAAGGTGCGAACAGTAGGCATGGCATTGATCGACCGCATACCAGGACCGTATGATCTCAGCATAAGTAAGGTGTGGGCGACCAACGCCGGGAGCGACGACCACATCCTGGCTTCAGTCAAAGGTGCCATTTCGGGGCTTCCTATGTCTTCTGCACAACAGCGCAGCTTCGACAAAATAGAGACACCCAAGAGGGAGCATCGGGAAAACCGCACAACGTAAATGGGAATACTAGACACATAATGATGCACAACAGTGCAACTCTACCATGGGTACTTACATGTAGTTTGCTTCGATGATCACCCGTAAGTCTTTGGTGACTAGTAATCAAAACTGTACCATCTATACAACATTCCTTGACCTAGGCGTCGCACATTTCGACACGAGCAAGCGCACATCATACATCCTGCGCTTTGTGCCAGGAAGTTCGTCTTTACGGAGCCTTTCCCCACTGTGGCCGACGCAATGATTGGCCGAGCCAGTCGAGTGCGCAAGCTTGGTCACATGATAGCGCGTCTTCAAGGATAAAGGCGTTGGACTCGTTTGCGCATTCCCCATTCGGTCCCCCCACCGCACCTCTCGTCAACTTCGACTTAGAATCGCGCAACCCACATTTTCAGTTTTGCAGATCCGTAATCAACACCCGGCTTGTTGTGAGTATACGGACGGCATCGTTCAGCAAATACCAATCACGGATGGACACCACTCGCAGCCATTAATGCTCTCGTCTCAGCGGACAGCATCACCATGTCGAAATCGCGGTACCTCACTGCGCCTAAGATCGGCCTTTTACTTCTGCTCAAGTTGTATTGCAACTCGGACCTCCCATGCTCTGCCGTTATTCCAGTTCTCTCATTCATCCTCTCTCACACCCTCTCAACGACTCCGTCCGCTGCTCGCACTCCACGTGGGGGGGAGCAACACGATGTTCCGTCATCCATTGGCGCTTTTCGAGACCTACTTCAAATCCATGTGTCGAATATGCCGGGACGTACATTGTTGGATGATGTTCTAAAGCATATGTGGCGGCTGAACTCGGTAGATTCTCTTTTCGATCTGTTTGACGGCCTGGGAAACTTGCTGAACCCGCTTAAAGGAGGATCTGCAGAGGCAGATCCTAGACGCGTACAGCTATCATCGACATCGCCGCTAGGTGCCTTCGTGAGGCGAGCTCGCCTGGAATTCACGCGACTCCCCTTCGATGATATTGTTGACCTTTGGTGTGACTTCGTCGCCTACCGCGCACCCAGCACTCTTTGGACGAAGAGGCTGGCTGGTACGACCTCATCCACCGTAGACCATGTGGCAGCAGAGATGGGACTGGGCGAAGAGGATGCCCTCCTTCATGTCACATACGGTCGCCTTTTGAAAGCAACAGACGTTGATGCGCTCAGCGTTGATGACCTAGAACGGGTCCTCGAGTTCCAACTCGATAAACTCCAGCGTAACTATCACTCGTCAGATGCCATATTGTCTGCTAACGATTTACAGGGATTGGTTGTCGTGTATCAGACGAGATGAAGACTCTTCTTCGCAATCTCCTTGTATCATCTTACACCGTTCCGAGGCAAGCACACCTGATTCTCTTCTTTAATGCCTGGAGATCCGGGGACTACACTTCCGCTTTCGATAGTCTCCATCGCTATTTCGATTATGCCATGCAAGCGCGAGAAAGGATACACTATCAATATGCGCTACTGCATATGGCTATTCTCCAGGCCGACTTTGGCTGTTTTGACGAGGCTATTGCCGCTATCAATGAGACCGTTGCAACAGCAAGGGAAAATCAAGATATTCACTGTCTCAACTTTAGTCTGAGCTGGCTAAATAATATGAGCAAGACTTACCCAAGACAAATGAAAAGAGCTTGTCATATAGGGATGCTAGGGTCAGAGAAGGAAGCGCTGGCTTTCTTGAAAGCCAAATCCAGGGAGACAAGAACTTACAGCTTACTGACTGCTACGTTGTTGAACGAAGCGAAACTATGCTTACTCTCGGTAAGGCTGCCAACCAATTTGGAAAGGGTCGGGGCTTATGTCTTTCAGGGCGATTCAGTTGCTCGCGCTTTTGAGCTTCTATACCAGTCGTCACACCAGAATCTCCAGGAAAACATCGGAAATCACGGTTCCCATCTCTTTCGATCTGCGTTGTACGCTCGACTGGGCAATACGAACCTGTCCGATATGAACTGCCACCTTCTGCTTGATTGCTACGAGCGTGGATGCCCATTAGATGAACGCATCAGAGCGCTCGGTCGTCGCTCATTTCTGGTGAGACTTTTAGGCGTATAAACCCTACATTCACAGCTAACCGCCAGTAGGTTCTTCAAAAGTGTCGGTATAATGAAGCCCTTCATTTTCTAGAATCCGCGGAACAGCTCGCACAACGTTCATTGAAATTTCACCAGTACGTTTACTTCTGCACGGGGTTGGTCAAATTGAAGAAAGCTATACGGCAGTAAGTGCTTGTTTTTCAGCGGGGCAACCGTGTGTACTGATTGTGCAAACAGCAAAGACTGGACAGCTTGCGACGTTCTTTTATCCTCCCTTCAACCAGACGCATCGACAGACCCCGAAATGGCCTTTCTGGTATCCGAATCGCGCATCGACTGTTTAGTATCGCGCGGTCTGTACTCGCAAGCATGGGACGCTATAGAAAAGCTGTCTATAACGACTAGAGACGAAGGCGCAGACATGGTGCAACGCATATCCCTTCTCATTGCTAAAGCGAATATATGCAGAAGACTTGGCTCTCCGGAGAGGGGCTTCAGTGTCGTCCTAAGAGCAGCTAGTGTGGCGTACAAGGCGCGCCTGAAGGCATGTCTGTTCACCGCGGTAGGTCTACTGGCCAACATCCTGAACTCCCATGCAGACTACAACGCTGCGATGCGCTTGCTAAGCGCCATAATACCTAAGGTGCGTTCGCCACTGGCCTGCGAAGAGATCTAGGTGCATCGCGGGGCCGCACAAGTGCTAACGGAAGTCTAGTCGCTCGAAAACGGCGATGTCCATGCCACAGGAACCTTGTACTCGTATATGGGGGATGCCTACATGGGCCTTGCGGGCGCAAAGGACACTGTGGGCCCTGCAAGCCTTCGCTTACGGGCGATTCGCGTCAGTCGTGCCGAACTGTACATCGACAGAGCTCGTGAATGTACGTTATTGCCCAGCCATTAGGCCGAGTTTCTTGTGTCAAAGTAACAACGACCGCGCAGGTTTCCACAAAGCCGAGGATGCGGAAGCGGAATGTGAGCAACTCATGAAGAAGGCAATCATCGCAAGATGGCGAGGAGACGAGGACCTAGCCGAAGAATGGGCGCATAACCACAACCGTGTGTGGGACAAGGCAATGGAGCGCATTGCAAGCAACAACACTTCGGGCGGCTACTAGACGAATGCACTTGTACATGGGGACTCTGGGGAAAACCGTTCGAGGACATGGCTCATGGTCAAGGTTGAAGGCTTGGACGAGACAAAGGGAATGCATTGGCTAGCGACATGAGCGCTAGGGCTTTATGTACAATACCGAAGGGGCGTCGCTGGGTGCTCGGCGACTGCCCAAATACCTTGTTACTCGTCTTTCTTGTGGTAGTTGACCTTGTCGTTCCAGAACAGCGTCTAGCCAACAGATCAGCCAATAAGACTACCGTATTACGTAGAAGGGTTGGGTACAGCCGGCCGTTGCATTGCTTGCCTGGGGCAACACACGGCCCCCGAGCTTTTGACATGGTGCTGTATGCTATGAGAGGAGACTGACCTTGTCGCCATCACCCCAGAAGAAGTTCTTGGTGCGGATGTTCTGGTAGGAGTACTCGGGCTTTTCCTCCGGGGGAATGTCGTGGGCTTTGTGCTCCCAGTGAGCATCCCACCTCATCTTGGCGTTGACGCCGGCAATGAGCAGGCAGGGCAGGGCAACGCTGAAGGGTGGTCAGGAATGGCGTGGGGCGGAGAGGGTAGGGAGGACATACTAGACGGTGAGCTTCCACCAGAGCTCTGCCGCTCGCGGTCAGTACACAGTTGCAATTGGGGCGCGCAGACACGTACCGCCGCTCTCGGCGGCGTGCTCCTGGATGCGGGCACGCTCGCGGTTGAACTCGTTGTCCTCGGCGCCGGCGAACTGCTTGGGCGACTCGCTGCTGTACATGCGGCGGCGGAGGGGCGCGCGGACGGGTGCCAGGCGCTGGGTGGCGCGGAAGAGGGTGCGCTGAGCAAGCATGGCGGCGGGTGAGGGCGGACGAGGCGCAATTGCAGCGTGACGGTGGTGGTGGACGTTGCGGAGGAAGCTGCAGTGGTTCGACTGCCGTGGCGCGTATGTAATCCGGCGTGGCCCTAGGCTGGACATGGCTAGCGGCGGCGGCGTGCATGACGCTGCAGCGGGCTTCCGGCGTCGATGGAGCGCGTCCGCTGCGCGTCGAGCAGACGAGGGCATGCCATGAGGCGCCCGCGCCGTGCCACCCGCTCTGCACGATGCGCATCACGACCTGGTAGGCAGCCCGACGACTGCAACGAGCGCCACCGGTGCTGACCCGCCGCAGGAACGTCAATGGCATCCGCAACCCCTTCGGCTACCAGCCGTGGCGCGAGAAGCGCACCTTAGGCGCCATGTTCGACATGCTCGAGGCCGATATCGTCGCTATGCAGGAGCTGAAGATCCAGCGCAAGGACCTGAGCGACGACATGGTGCTGGTGCCCGGCTGGGACTGCTACTTCAGCCTCCCCAAGCACAAGAAGGGTGAGCAGCCTTCGGCGTGCCCGCACGCGCGCCTCGCTGACCCGGCCCAGGCTACTCGGGCGTTGCCATCTACACGCGCCAGGCCGTGTGTGCCCCCATTCGCGCCGAAGAGGGTCTTCTCGGCGTCCTATGCCCGCCCGGCTCCTCGACGCCGTACCGAGACCTGCCCGCCGATGCCGCCATTGGTGGCTACCCCACGCCTGCCCAGGTAGCCGCACTGGCCGTCGATCCCGCTGCTCTGGACGCCGAAGGCCGCTGTGTGGTGCTCGAGTTCCCCGCCTTTGTGCTCTTCGCCGTCTACAGCCCGGCCAACAGCAACGGTCTCCGCGACGGCTTCCGCCATGGGTTCCTCACCGCCCTCGACACGCGCATCCGCAACCTCGCAGCCATGGGGAAGAGGGTCGTTCTCGCAGGCGACCTGAACGTCTCGCGGGAGGAGATAGACACGGCCAAGGCGGAAGAGAGCATGCGCCAGGAAGCCATCACAAGAGAGGACTACCTGAACGCCCCCAACAGGCGCGTCTTCAACCAGCTCGTCGAGCACGGCAGAGTTCCTGGGGGCCGCGATCCTGGAAGGGAGCGCCCTGTGCTTTGGGACCTTTGCCGCGAGCTGCATCCCAAGCGGGAGGGCATGTTTACCCACTGGGAGCAGAAGATCAACGCTCGTCCCGGGAACTTTGGCTCGCGCATTGACTACGTACTCTGCAGCATCGATATGAAATCGTGGTTCGTCGATGCCAATATACAAGAAGGATTGATGGGCTCGGATCATTGTCCCGTGTACGCATCTACGAAAGACGTTATTGAAGACCGAGGAGAGCAGATGCACATTTTGGATCTCATGAACTGGCCTGGGACCTTCAAGGCTGGCATCAGATTGAGAGACTATGATCCAAGTCACGATCCGCTTCCGCTATCAGGCAGGCTTCTGCCGGAGTTCAACAAACGGCGCAGCATCAAGGATATGTTCTCCAAGGTCACTGCACCTCCCAACGCTCCATCTGCACCGTCGCAGACGTCTTCTGTGTCCCCAGGACAGTCCACAGAACACGCGAGTGCATTCGGTGCCCTCGATATGCCGCACACATTCAATGCTTTTGGTGCTAGCCATAAGCGCTCACTGAACTCTCCCGCAAAGCGCCGCGCCTCTGGCGCACCGCTTCCGGGAAATGCCAAAAAGAGCAAGACCAACATCGCCGCTTCGTCCGCGGTGCCGTCATCTTCGACCAAAGGACAGCAATCACTGAGAGGTTTCTTTGCCCCCAAAGCTAATTCTCCTACAGAGCCAGGGCCAGATGGCGCCTCACCCACGACGGTGCCCACAATGGGGCTGTCGAGGGATCTACCCGCAAGCATGGTGGATGGGAAGGCTTCCATATCTACACCCACATCTAGCATTGTCGAGCCTCTTCGGGATCCTGAAGCCTCGAAAGAGTCGTGGCTCAAGCTCTTCTCCAAGAAACCACCCCCTCGCTGCGAAGGCCACAATGAAGCTTGTATCAGTTTGACGACAAAGAAGGCGGGTATCAATTGTGGAAGGCAATTCTGGATATGTTCACGGTGAGTGCCTTTCCTGTCTGTAATGCTCACGCGCTTTATTACAGATTTCTGACTTTGGTGTCTAGGCCATTAGGGCCTTCCGGACAGAAAGAGACTGGGACGCAGTGGCGTTGCGGTACCTTCATATGGGCAAGTGACTGGAATGCGCCTAGTTCTTAAGTATGATAGCATAGAACATGTTATTATTAACTCCCTCCGTGTGATGCGAGAGGGTCTATATTACACATGTGTGACATAATACACCCACTACGTGCCCTGTAGTAGCGCACTCTGCCCGAACTTTTACGCTGGTATGGTAACGTACCGCCATGGTCTCTATGCGAGCCTACCGGTACTGAACTAGTAACTAATGCAATATATGCGCTATTACGGGATAAACATGCGCAGGCCACCTTTATCTAAATTTATAATTAGTACTGTGTGGCTTCCTAACCGATTACTAAGCTAAATGGACCCTTTTTCTGTAAATATTGATTGACTATTAAGTGTGACTGCTTATGTACATGTGTGATGCTGCTTACATGCCTTATTGCCCTGCCCCACCATATCAACTGACTCTCCCTAGTCAAGTCTACAGACTAGCCGGCGAACAATGTGTAACTAGAGGTAAAAACAGCCGTTGGATGCGGATGATAACTATACTCGAGAGTCGCATAAAACGTTCTTGATGAAAGGTCCCACAATGTCCAATGACGGCGACGGAGTCGGAATTATTAGAAATTAGGGGGTTATAGCACGGGATAATAGTAATCGACGGGTACGTCGTTGTTTCGCGGGTGGATGGAAAGGACTTCGTGGATGGTACATATCGCTGCAGTGTAAATGAGGAACGGTATGAGGGTGGAAACGGAGAGTGTTGCTGTTTCCGATATATTGTGTTGCCCTGAGATGGCCAGCACGTCGGTCGGTACGTCGTTAGATAGTCGTTCCTTAAGTCGGTCTAGAACAGAGAGACTACAAAGATCCTTCTGTATACTAACTTAAGCCGCATTTACGGTAACATTCGCTAGTACATATCTGGCAGTAAAGTGGCGCTTCCGTTTGCCCCATTCTTCAATGCCCCAGTAGGATCGTCCAGTTCGGTGAAGATATCACTGATAAGCAATAAATCAATGTCGACCGGACAGTTGTTATCGGGCTCCATTTCATCGAACTGCTGTTCAATGCCGGTGGTGCATCCAAACGGTGAGTTAATTGCCATGTTGTGGACGTTGCCGTAAATGCTTTCGTGGGCGCTAGCGCGCTTGTCCGGAGTCTGTTGAGTATTCTGGTAGGAACTGTTGCCACCGTAGAAGGCGCCCTCGGTATCGGGAAATGGATCGGCAATAGGCTGACAGGAGTGATAGTCATCACCGTTGTTCGTGGTAGTTTCCATTTCATCAGAGGCTTGCGCAGTCTCGAAGGGCACGCTGAATGGCCCAGAGATCCCCTTCTGTCGCGCAAGCTGTCGCTTTGCTCGACGCTTGTTTCGTTCAGCGGCACGCTTTTCTTCGGCTAGAGTAGGAGTCTTTGTCTGCTTCATAGTCACGGTCCTAGGCTTCACCGTGTTGGAATGACCGAGGAAGGTCGCCGAGGTTGAATTCGGGCTCAAAATGAAGCCTTGAGCGTAGCCCTTTGACTGGCAATGTCGTATAATATCTTCAACAGAGTGTGCTTCGTCTGCGATTCCATCGTCTGCAGGGTTTGTCGAGGCTTCCGCGGGTCGAGCCACTACCGGCGCACCGTCCTGGTCAGTACTTAAATTCCATCCAAACCGACCCAAGTATTCTTCAGGTTGAATTATATTGAGATAGGGACAGGCATAGCCAAAGAATTCGTCGAGAGGGGCCTTGTTCTTGCCGATCTGATCGCGGATAGTCGACCACGCTTTCGTCATCAACGACCACTTGGATTTGTTCGGATCAGCTTCCCATAAAGTTCCCAACGGCTGCGAGAGTTCCTTCATTTGCCAGCCTTTGTCCTTGAAGTCAGGGATGTGAATGTAGTAGCCTAATGGTATGTTAATTTAGGTTGTGGAGGACGGAAGTGAAACATACTACGAAACCCGACGAAGGCGTTGAGAGCCTTCTTTGTTTTCTGAGGAACTGCTGTATTACTAGGCGCAGCTGTAGGCGCGATCAGAAGCGCAGTAGTGAGAGCGGCTTGCGCCTCGGGACATTGCATCTTCTGCATTAGGTCCACCATTTCTTGGCCGGTGCGCGTCGTCAGGTATTTGAAGATGTCGAGGGAATCGGGGGTTTGAGCGGTGCCTTCAGAGCACGGGTGAGTGGAGGTAGCCATAGTGGGGTCCGTACAGAAGGTTTCGTAGGCCCTTTGTTGTTGGCCGGTTGAAGGAAGAAAGAAATCTGCTTGCGAAAGTCACGAGAGTGGACAAGAAGAGTAAGCGGGTGAGTGTTTGAGACATGGAACAAAGAAGTGGGCGGCGGCTTTTAGAGGCGGTGGCTGCGCCAAGGCTACTGCCTCGTCACGTGTGGCGCAGTGAAGGAGACCGAAAACTCGCTCTCTCACCGCTGGTCCATGCACTCACCGCGATAAACTAGCCTACCCAGCCTCCTCTTTTCTACGTGCCCGGATGACGCAATACAATGCATTGACCCGAGCCACTCGCTGCCATATGCGTGAAAATGGGGTAGCCCACTCTGCTCAAATTGGCTTTCACTTATGGTGCCTTCACCTCGGACGGCTAGAATTGTTGATTTATATTACGTGCACATATGAAGATAAGATCGATTAATACATATGTAACGATAATATTTCGGTATCGTCTAACGGCGAGACTGTGTTAACGTCGTTCAACAAAACCTCCATAGGAATGTAGCAGCTTATAGGAAGGTCCTAAATTATCCGAAGAACTTTTATGTGACTGGTTATTTAAGAAGATAGAGTTAAGAGCGTTGCCTACACGGGTATTTATGGCACTGCATGTTAGTTTTTATAGGTAGCGTTGACTCTGTACGGTAGGAGCGGTACTATATATCAGGGCGCGTCCATATTATATGGATAAGGGCTGGGGAGAGTTTTTTCCCTGTATTTCCCACGAATTAGGCGTCGAATTCGAATGAGATGGTCATTACAGACTTGGAAGAGGATATCGAGGCTCTTCTGAACGCCTCCTTCGTCCCAATCTGACGGAGGATATAACTATATCCTCTGTCTTTGAAAACATCATGTTCGTTACGAAAGCACAGCCATTTCAATATAACATGAGCAATGCAGAGGTTGATTGGATTAGAACTCATCTAGTAGCTAAATAGAACCTAAAACCTTCCTGCACAAGCACCCGTAGGTCTATTCTTTAATTAAACACACGGAGCATAACAGATAACCCCTTCTGGTGCATGGTACAGCCACCAAGCGAACCGTTGACGTGAACGCACTGAAGAGTGCGATATGATCACTAGATAGTCGAGGCCATCACCGGGATTGAGGTATCACCGGGACGGAACCCGTCCTTGGCGCAAGCAGAAGCAGAAACGTGCAGTACGAAATTGACGGATTGAGACACCAATGCAACCTTACGGTATGCTGGTCCAGTCGTTGAACATGTCAGAGTATGCCGCCCGGTCGACTTTTAGTTGAGAAGGTTGACTCTGCACAACATCCGCAGTGGCGAAAGTCAACATGCGGAATTTCTCGTCATCTTCAGCGTGCCGATATACGTCTCTACCTTTGTGAGCCCCTATCACGAGTCAGTCTGGTAGAGAAAGTTCGATTCGCCGCAGCACTCACCAACACACTCGTTCAAAAGGTGCATAGTAGGATTCGGGAATAAGCAAGACGGATCGAATAAGGTGCGCAGCCGTCGAGGCACTCTTTCGGACTCTGGTTTCGGATACATCTCGTATAGTTAACAGCAGCATTGCTTGACCGTCGATGATACTTACGGGTCGAGTCAAGATTTGGCGCCCGTCGATAGCTCCGTAGGACGACACATGCTTAAGATCCAGAGTCGACTTGCTGTTAGCAATCTAGAAAAGAGAGTGAGGCAATAGGACGACATACGCTCGTATCGAATTCAGCGAGAAAATTTGGTTCTATGTGAATGTTTGCATCTCCCTGAGTTGATGAGAGAGTGTAAGACACGAAGCAGATCCAAGACTCACCTGTGACATTCCCTCGGCGAGTGTCCTCAACCTTTTGGTATGCCTATCAACAATCGCTAGTCCTCCGCGGGGTATGTGCACCTCGAACCTGGAAAGGTCCGGTGCATACTGTATAGTATCTGAGTATACTCTCTCAGTCGCCGGCACTGCGAAACCTGGAGAATCTCTGTACAGGAATTGTTGCCACAATTTCAGACCTTCTTTGGTATCTCCAAGATCGACATTCAACCGCGCATTGTGTAGATGGTCTGGAGACGCAACAGGTTCAGAGAGACCGATTTTCCTCGGCACGACCAGGCCACTTATGAGTTCTTGCACCAACTCGCAGTCTTTGATGAATTCCTGTGAATGGCTGCAAGAGGGCATCCCTGTCAGCCAAAACTCATGAGGCAGGATCGCAGCTTGCTTGAATTTGTCCAGCATATGGAACCAAGTGTTTTGCATAACCGCCGTATCAGAAGCACGGAAGTCGGCGAAATAATCGCAGAGATTCCTAGCACAGGTCCAAAAGGCGTCGAGAAAGTCTTGGTCGCATTCTTTGAGGTGAAACACTAAATAAATGAGTATTCATATTACCTGCGCGTACATCGGCAATACTTACTCGGTGCACCAGTAGGTGCGGAGCCAACCTCGAGTTGGCCGCGGCCAGGGTGATCGAATAGTCGACTGATGTTACCATATACGAGTTCAAGATCCAGTTCATTCTCCCCATCGATATATCGCATGGTAACCGGCGGGTCATCTCCATAGTCTGATACAAGGATCTGGGGCGTTTCCATGGCTGGAGCGTGTCAGTGCAAGTTGGTAGCCAATCTTAGAGAAGACAGGCTCGACTGCATGAGATGCCGAAGCTTACCAAGTAGTGTAATGACAATTTTTGCGAGGGCTTTTAAAGTAGTCAAGGATGGTCAAAAGCGTTGGTGCGTATGAGTTTGTTTTGAGCGCGGAGGAACAGGAAGGCGCACGCGCCAAGACAATCACGTGATTGACTAATAAAGAAACAACATGTGAAGGGTTCTGAGTGAGCGAAATACAATAATCAGGCCTTTCATCGCTATAGATACCGTGACCTTAACTGGCTTAAGGTGCTCATGCGACCGTGCTGCATATTGCTGAGCAGTGCCTCTTCTAGGGCAGACTGACTGATGCTTGTGTCTAGGCATGTGAGGTCAGTTCTTGTTCCAAAATTAATGTCGCAGATGTGCAGCAAAGCATTAAAGCGTTGGATATCGGCTGTGAGAACGTTGGCAATCACATTATCCAAACTTCCAGTCTGATGCTGTATCATGGCACCACATTTGCCCAGCATCTGGGAAAATAGGAAAGAATTTGATGTGAAAAGATTCTATCTTGGGATACGTACCATCAATATCACTAAAGCTGCTCCCCATACTGGGCGTTCCTTCACTGCCCTCCTTCCATGCCTTGGGCCCGTTCCTCCTTGGGCTTACTCGCTTCGTTTCTGCCCGATGCTTAGGCACGGATGGGTCTGCGTCCCTGATACCTGAATTTGAGGGGTCATTCGAGAAACTCGTTTTGGACGAGCTTGTCTCACGTGCGGATACTGGCTGTGCCGCAATCATATCGATGTTGGTTGATTGGTTGTTGCGGCGCTCAGTGAATTCTATATCATGTCGCTCTTTGAATGCAGGGCTCTGTCGATTGATTTCGCCCTTATTCGCATGTGACTGCCTACGTTGTGAGATATATGCAAACGGAAATTCCGTATTAAAGTTATGAGTAACGTCTTCGGAATCGTATACGTCTTCTTCATGTGTGAGTAGCTCCCTCGAAGATTGGGGTTTGAATCGAGGGGGTCTTTTGAAGAGCTGGCTGCGTGTCGCAATGTTTTCACGTCCAGAGCTGGAGAGAGACGAGCTACTCGCTGAGGATGCGGGGTCTGTAGGTGAGTCTTTGCCTGCGGCTCGCAACGGTCCCTGCGGAACGGCCTGACCTAAACATAAATGATTTGCTCTGGGAATATCCTCTTTCCGCGGAGGAAGAAGCTCCGACGCCCGGATCGAAGCATATTGACCCAAAGCTCTGGACGGTGTGATAGTATTTGTAGACGGGGTACGCGAGAGAGTGGGCTGAGATGCAGGGGGTGCTACAGAATGTTAGTCAGATAGCGCACTCGATATAGCGACAAGTACCGTACCGGGTGCACCTGACTCCTCTCTGGGAGATTGATCGGTTTTTTGTCGCATGATAATCATAGAAGGGGATGTGGAAGCTGCTCGTCACATTAGATGGACCCCCCAGAAAAAGAAAAAAAAGAAAGTTGTGGTTTACCTCCTGGAGGACCACTGCTGCGCCGATTCATTGCCGATGCGCCCGCCCTAGCATGACCCTTGTCTATGCCAGAGGAAGCTGGCCCAGTTTGTCCGCCCACCTTCTTCATTTGAGCACGCACATGGTCGAGATGTCGCTCGTACAACCACGCTGCCTGCTGCAAAATAAATGCAGGGGGTACGTTGAAATCGCTTGCTCTGCTTCCGTCAGCTGTTGAATCATTCGCAGCGAAGACGCATACAGTCTGGCCCCTGGGTTTGGTTAGTCGTTCTAGAATGCCATGCTTCGGTAAATATCGAGCGACTCACAGTCTAGATCCTTCGTCTTCGAAGATTTGGAAACATGCCTCCAGAGTTCCCGATCTTTTGACGAATCCCAGGTAGCCTAAGAAAGTGTAAGCGGAGACACGCAGGATGGCCTCTAACAGTGAAACTCGCCTGCTGCGGGTCAGCAAAACTACCACGCGCGAAGGGTAGTCGAATAAAGGCGGTAAACTGAATGCTCGTCATTTTATGGGTTCTGCATGGCCTGTTACCAAGCACGTTGAAGAGCCAGCGGAGGAGGTTGTTTGACGACGGACGACGGACGACGGACGCTAGCGCCCCCAGAGACCCGCGGGCGTTCTTTCAGGGTTCCAGCAGGGCCTTGGCGACGCGAAATATATTAGATATAAGAATCTTACAGAACTTTATTATATAATAAAATTAGTTTTAGTAACTACTTAATTAAAAGAGATTACTATATATAAAATATATAAAATATATAATATAATAATAAGTTTTTTTAAGTAAGTAATTACTAAAACTAAAAATTATTAAGACTTTTTATTTACTAAATATTATAATATATAATATATATATATTTATATATTTATATATTAATTAAATAAAAAGTGTAGCTATAGTAGCTCGGGGCAACTAAAAGAAGTTTAAAAAAGGAGGAGTATGTGTATACTTTTATATATAATATATATAATATATAAAATAAAGGTATATATATACTCCTCCTTTTTTAAAATTTCTTTTAGTTACTTTAAACTACTAAGCTATATATTTTATTTAATTAATATATAAAATATATAAAATATATAAAATTTAAATATAAAGGTATATATATACTCCTCTTTTTTTAAAACCCTTTTAAGTTACTCTAAGCTACTATAGCCACACTATTTGTTTAATTAATATATAAATATATATATAAAATATATAAAATATATAAAATATATAAAATATATAAAATATATAAAATATATAAAATATATAAAATATATAAAATATATAAAATATATAAAATATATAATATTTGTATATTAATCGAACAAATAGTGTGGCTGTGGTGGCTCGGGGCGACCAAAAGGGGTTTCAAAAAAGGAGGAGTATGTGCATGCCTTTATTATAAAATATATAAAATATATAATATATATAATATATATAAAATATATAATATATATAAAATATATAAAATATATAAAATATATAAAATATATAAAATATATAAAATATATAAAATATATAAAATATATAAAATATATAAAATATATAAAATATATATAATATATAAAATATATATAATATATAAAATATAAAATATATTTTATCGGGCTAGATCGTAATAGTTAGGTTTAATAAATTATAATAGTAGTACTTATTAAAAGGTGTTTTATAATAAAATATTTTTTTTTATTTTTTTTTTAATATTAACTATTTATTTCCTTTATATCTAAACTATTATATATTATTATAAGTTTATCTTATCTGCACTTATAGGTATTTTTTAATACTTTTTTTTTTCTCTTTATATATTATCGTTACGTTTATCTTTATATTTACCTATTATATATATTATTTTATATATAGCTCTTATACGTTCTCTTTTTATTTTTAGGACTAATTTTTAGGATATTATTACTAGTACTTTTTTTACTAGGTTTTTTATATTCTATAGCTATTTTACTACTAGATTTATAGTTATATATTATAATACTTTATTTTTAAATTTTATATAGTTAGAGTTATTTTAATTATTTAGTATAACTAGAAACTACTACTTCTACCTATAGATATAGTTTAGATTAGTATTTATAATAATAAGATTCTTAAAATCTTTAAAATTCTTTAAGTCCTTTACTATTATAATTATATAAGTTAGTAATAATTACTATTACTATAGCTATATAGGTATAGTGTATACTTACCTATTTCTAGTATAAAGTTCTAATTTATAGCTATTATAATTATTATTTATTTTATACTTACTTGCCTATAGAGGTAGAATCTTTTAGTAGTATATTAGGGTTTTATAAAAATTATTAGTAGGGCAGTCTTCGCGGAGATAAATTTAATAAAGTATTAAATATTATACTTATTACTTTTATAGGGTCTTTCGGCTATATTCTAATATAATATATAATATATAGTATATATAGTAATATTTATAGAGAAAGATTTAATATAGCTATCTAGCGTAGTAGAGTATTTTATTATACTTTTTTATTATTCTATATATATAGTAGCGGGGGCGCTAACGTATATTAATACTCTATAGTATACTAGTAATAGCGCAAGCTATTACTACTATCTTTTTTTTTATAAATAGACGTCTAGTACTAGATTAGAGAAGATTATATATTAACTTATTATAGGTAATTAAGTAGACGACGCTATTTTAACTTATTATAACTAAGCCGTCTTTAGTATACCTATTAATATATAACTACGTACTATATCTCTTATTATTATATATATATTTGTATATTAATTGAATAAAAAGTATAGCTGTGGTGGCTCGGGGCGATCTAAAAGGGGGTTTAAAAAAGGAGGAGTATGTGTATGCCTTTATACTCAATATGTCGTCCTATTATTATATTTAGATTATTATAGAGCCGTTTTACAGGAACCTCTATAGTAGTTAATAGTTATTTTTTTTTAAAAATATAGGTACTACGCTAAAAGCGTAGCTTTATTTAAATAATAAAACGTATTTTATAGATAAATAATCTATATAGGTAAATAATTTATTTTTACTAAAACTTTACTAAAACTATATCGATTATAGTATAAATTAGTATAGTTTAGTTTTATTTAATATAAAATAAAATAAAATACTATTTAGAATTAATTTTTATAGCGTTTTTATATATTTATATATTATATTTAACTATTTAGTACTATTTATAATACTTTTAAAATAGTTTATCTATTTTAGCACGTACTTATTTTTTTTATTTTTTTTATTACTACGCGTTTTAAACTTTTATAAAGTATTTAAATAAGTACTATAATTAACTATTAAAATTCTTTTTACCTAAATTTGCTTTTTTTTATATATTTATATATTAATTAAACAATAGTGTGGCTGTAGTGGCTCGGGACAACTAAAAGGGGTTTTAAAAAAGGAGGAGTATATATATACCTTTATTAACCTTTTTTTTATATAATTTATATTATATAGTAACCTTATTTACTATTTTTAACTTAGCTATTTTCTATTACGCTAATACTAATTTATATATAATAATTACCGTCTCCTTTAAAATCTTTTTAAATGCCTTAATTATAGATATTAGTAAGCTATTTATATATCTCTAAATTTTTAACTTTATAAGCGCTAATTATAATTTTAATTTTTATATATTACTAGGAGTTTATAACTATTAGAGACTATTACTAGATAGTAGTAGTAATAGAGTACGTAATTTTATATTAAAATATAATATAATCTATTTTAGTATAAATAAAACTAATATAGTATTTTAAAACTTTATTTATATATTACTAAAAGTAATTACCGTATTAAAAGCGCGCTTAAAGTAGAATAAGAATTTTAATTATATAATATACGTAATATAGGTTTTTATAAACTTTTTAACTTAGTATCTATACGTCTTTTTTAGTACCCTAAAATACTTAATATTAAGCAGCTAAAGGAGGTGCAATAAGTATAAAAATATATAAAAAATAATAATTTTATTATTTTTATAGTATTACTTAAATTTAAGTAAGTTATAGCTCTTATAGCTATTAATAATAAGTAATTAGTAGCTATTCACTACCTTTTTTATTATATACTTATTAAAGTGCGTTAACTAGTTAAAACTATATTTATTAGTTATTTAGCCGTTTTTAGAGACTATAATAACTTAATTATAAAATAGATTATCTATTTTATACTAGTTTAATAGGTATTAGTACGCTTTAAAGAAAATAAAGGGCAGAATAGTCTATTTTTTAGTATTAATACTTTAAATAACTATTAACTACTCCTAATTACTAAGTTAGATTAACTTAAATTATTCTTATTTTTCTAAAGCCGTAATAACTACCTTAGTAAATATTTAGCCTATTATACTTGTTCGACACATTAAGTATAAAGGTATATATATACTCTTTCTTTTTTAAAATCCCTTTTAGTTGCCCCGAGCCACTATAGCTATACTTTTTTATTCGATTTATATATAAATATATATATATTCTTATACTATACTTTACTTTTAGACTAGTTTATAACCTTTTTAACTTATACTTAATAATTATTTAACGTAATATTAATATTTTAAAACATAATTATTATAATATATTAATACTAATTTTATAAAATAGTTTTAAAATAATTTAGTATAATAGTAAAAAATATATTATATAATTATATATTAATAGACTAATAACTGCTGTTATAATCTATTAGTTACTTTTTTAACTTTATTTTTATATAAAATAAAGGTTATATTTATTTTTATTACTTTTTATTTTACCTATATATATAGGTAGTATAGCGTTTAATAATAGTTAATATTTATTTATAATTATATTTTTTTTTACCTATAACTATTACTATAATACTAAGTACGCCTACTCGCCTATTTAGTCTATATAAATATACTAAAGAAAATACCTAATACCTATTACCTATATGTATAGGTCCCCCCTAAAACTTTTAAATATTAATTAATTCTAGTATTTCTATATTTTTTACCTATTACCTTATAGGCTCTAAGCTCTAAGCTTAAGACGTTTTTACCTTTACCGCTAGTACGTCTAGTAGTATCTTATATAGCTACGTCTTATACCCTAGACTATATATCTCTATTATAAATTTAATATTAACGTATTATTCTTTTTTTATTTTTTATAACTAGTATAGCACTACTATTTTTACTATTATTATTACTATTACTTTTACTACTATTACCTTTACTACTATTGCCTTTACCTTTATATAAACTAGCGCTATTAAGCCTAAGTCTTTTAACTCTATTATTTCTACTATTATTAGTATTAGTATTATAATTTTATTTAGTTTACTAGTTATCTTACTATCTATAATTTTCTAGTATTAACTAATACTTAACTTAAAAAACTTAGCGGCAATTACGTTATGTATAAAATACTTAGTAATATTAAAAAGGATTTCTTATTATATATTACTAGATAGGTAGAATATTATAAAAATAGTTTATATATTTAGCGTAGTCAGCGTATTAAAATTAATTTAAATAAGTATAGTATCTGCTAAGATAAGAGTTAGAGGAATAGAAAAAGTTTTAAAAAATAATATTTTAGTAAGTATAGGAGTAAGACGGGCTTAACTATAATAGCCGGGTCTAATAGGTTATAATAGCACTTATTAATAGGTTTACGATAAGAAAAAGACTTTTTTATTTTTTTTTAGTACTAACTACCTATTTTCTTTATATCTAAACTATTATATATTATTACAAGTTTATTTTATTTATACTTATAGGTATTTTATAACACTCCTCTCTCTTCTTTTTATATATTATTATTACGTTTATTTTTATATTTACCTATTATATTTACTATTTTATATATAGCTCTTATACGCTTATATTATTACTAATATTATAATTACTAGATTTCTCGCGTTTTATAATTATATTACTAGAGTAGCTACGTTTGTATATTATAATACCTTATCCTTAAACTCTATATATTTAGAGTTATCCTAATTATCTAATATAACTAGGAGTTACTACTTCTACCTATAGATATAGTTTAGGTTATTTATAATAAGATTTTTAGGGTTTATTGCTTTTACAATTATATAAGTTAGTAATAATTATTATTACTATAACTATACTAGTATAGGTATAGGTATAGCGTATACTAGGCCTACTCCTTTTTTATAAAAACGTAGTCTATAGTTATTATAATTATAGTTTTTTTTATAGTACCTATAAATTACCTATAAAGGTTAAATCTTATTATAGTACTCTAGAGCTCTATAAAAGTAGTTAATAAAAGAGTTTTTACTAAAAACTTTATTATTACTAGTATAGTAATAAATCTAATTATATAAAAATTATTACGCGTATTACTTTTATAAGGTTATTTATCTATATTATAATATCTATAAAGGAAAGTATAAGTAGCTGCTTAGTATAGTAGACTACTAATTATACTTTTTTATATTTTATATATATATAGTAGCGGGGGGCGTTAGTATATATTAATATTTTATAATATACTAGTAACAGCGCGAGTTATTACTATTATCTTTTTTTCTTTTATAAATAGACGCTGCGTACTAGATTAAAAGATAATACTTACTTACGTATTACTATTTTAACTTATTATAACTATCTTTAGTATAACGCGTTAATATATAACTATATACTATTTTTATCTTTTATTATTATATTTAGATAATTATAGAGCTGTTTTACAGGAAACCCTATAGTAGCTAGTAGTTATTTTTTTAAAATATAGGTACTACGCTAAAAGTGTAGCTTTATTTAAAAAAAAAATTAGGAGTAAGAGGTTTTTGTAAGTATAAAAGTAAAAAAAATTTTAAAAAATAATATTTTATTCTGCTGTATTAACTATACGAGAAAATAGAGAAGATATATATAGATAGTATTTTATATATCTCTTCTTTAAAAAAAAATATAGTATTTATACTAAACTTTTTAAATTAGACTTTTTAACTTTTTTAACTTAATATTTTTAAGGGGGGTACGCTAAGCGCGCTAGTATACTAGTATAAAACGCTATTCCTTTTTTAATCTAGTCTTATTTAACTTTTTTAATATATTAAGTATAAAGGTATATATATACTTCTCTTTTTTTTAGAACCCCTTTTAATCGCCTATATGGCCACTACAGCTACACTCTTTTAATTAATTAATATATAAATATATAAAATATATATTAATATATATACTAATAGTATTATATATAATTATAAAAATTTAAAAGAGTAACTTTTCTGTATAAAAAATTAATATATAATATTATTATTTTAGTATTAAATATTTATTTATAAAAAATAATAAAGGTATATATATACTCCTTCCTTTTTAAAACTTTTCTTTAGTTCCCCCGAGCCACCACAGTTATTCTTTTTATTTAATTAATATATAATAGAATATATATATATATATATAAAGTATAATAAGTAGTCTACTATACTAAATAATTATAGTGGAGTAATATTAAAAAAGTGTTAATTAAAAATATATATATATTTATATATTAATTAAACAAATAGTGTGGCTATAGTAGCTTAGGGCGACTAAAAGGGGTTTCAAAAAAGGAGGAGTATATATATACCTTTATACTTAATATATCGAAAAATTTAGGTAAGACTTTAATTAAAAATAATAAACGTTTTTCTCTTTTATTTTATTTTTAGACTATTATTTACTAAATTAAGTTATATTAAATTACTAATTTATTTAATTTAATTATACTTAGTTTACTACGATAAGCCTATTTAAAAATTAATTTTTATTTTATCTAATTATAAATAGTAAATTTTTGGTCTAAAAATATCTAATTATATTTATATATATTAAGGCTTTCTAACTAGAATTTTAGCTTTTTATAGTTTTATATTAATTACTTAGTAGTATTTTATACTTTTAAATAATTTTATATTTACTATATAAAGTAAACGCGCTTAAAGAACACTATAATAAAAATAAAAATTAAATCTCTAATACGTTAAAGATCTTAAAAGTTTAAAAAATTTTAGTATTTCAAGATCCGGTCTTAATAGAAACCTAATGGTTTTAGAATTATAATATAATAATTAATATAAAATATTCTATTTAATTTAGTTATATACTAAGCTATTTATTTATATTTTCTTATACTAGCTGTCTATTATCCTCTTTGTAGAAACTTTTTTATATTTATTTTTAAATATTCTTTATAGTGTTAAGCTATAGCGCTTTTTTATATACTAGTAACCTTTATTTTATATTACTTTAATTAAGATTATATACGTCTATTATACTATAGACTATAGCCTTTAACGTATTAAGTTATTTATTAAAGAATTATACTATCTTTTTATTTTAGCGCTCTATAGTTATTAGTATTAGCATTATTATTATAAAGGCATGCACATACTCCTCCTTTTTTGAAACCCCTTTTAGTCGCCCCGAGCCACCACAGCCACACTATTTGTTCGATTAGTATACAAATATATAGCATTATTATTAGTAGTAAATAACTTATTTTTATTTATTAATTACTTAGTATAGTAGTACAGCTATAATAATTTTAGTATTATTTTTTTATTTAGTAGTACTTTTAAATAGTAAATTTTTAGATTATTTATAAAATATTATAGTTTCTTTTTATATATAGTTAAGTCTATACCTATATTAATATAATTATTTTATTTAAGTATATTTATATATTAATCGAACAAATAGTGTAGCTGTTATAGCTTAGGGCGAATTATTTAAGTATAGATTTTTATAAGTCGCCTATAAAAATAGGTAGTAATATAATAGCTATATTAGATATAGTTACTACTTTATATTTTTTATTTATTTAGTTTAATTTAAAAACTTAGTATATATATTATAGTTTATAGTATAGGGTAATGTAGGTCTAGTATATATATTTTATTAAAATTTTATTTTTTAATATACTAGAAGCGCGTATTTTAGTTATAAAATAGTAGTATACTATTATTAGTAAATAGTACTTTAGACGCTATAATACGTATTATAATTATAATATATTAATATCTTTTTTTATATATATACCTGCTTAATATTAGTTTATAATAGTAGATACGCTAATATAAGTTATTATATAAGGTAATAAACTATACTAAACTATAATACTATTAAATACTATTAAGTAGTTATTACGTATTTATTTTAGTATTACTTTTTTTAATTAGGCTTAGTATAGTATCTTTTAAGAGTTAGTTATTAATTTATATAATATATTAAGTACTCTTTTTCCTAATTAGGTAGTTACTCATAGTAGCTTTATTATAAAAAAAAGTATTTTTAGGTATATACCTACTCTACCACTCTGCCTAAAAATAGTAAGATTATAATACGGGACACTAATACTAAATATTTACTCTCTAGACCTTTTATTATTTCCTTAGTATCGTAAAACCGTAAAGATAAAAATAGATAAAAAAATAAATATAAGCAAAAATAGCCTAACGTAGGGATTAAATCTATATTTTTAAAATATTATAATAATTAAGTATATTAAACTATAAATACTTAAGAGTCTTACGCTCTACTAATTAAGCTAGCCGGGCTTATTACCTATATAATATTTAAAAAGTTACTATTATTAAAAATTAATATAAAATTAATTACTAAGCCTAAAAATACGAAAATTATACTATTTTAAAAGAAAGTTAAAAAGATTTTTATAATAATATTAATTACTGCTTAGTATGTATACGTAATAAATTAAAAATATTTAAATATAATAATCTTTTTAGTTCTTTTTTTAGATCCCTATAACTTTTTAGTTTTTCTTTTTTTATGTAATAAAGTTGCTATTAGCAACTATCTAATTAGGAAAAAAGTATTATATATATTATATAACCTAACGATCGGTTCTTAAAGATACTACGCTAAGCCTAATTAGAACTTTTTAGTTAATAAATATATTTAACTAAAATTTTAATTATACTATTCTAGGGCTAGCGTAGGTAACGTAACCTATTTTTTAATAAGAATTTATTATATAATAATAAATTTATATAATTATTAAAAATTTACCTCTTACTTATATAATTAGTAGTTACGTAATATATTATTAATATTATAGTATATTATAATATCTTTTAACTTTTATAAATTTAAACTTCTATTCTGTTAAAATAACACTAAATCTTTTAAAACTTACATATAAAGTTAATTTACTTTTAAAAGCAAATACTTTAATTTTAAAAATTATTTTTATATTAGAAAAGTCTAAAAGGACTATTTTTAGTACTATATAATATATTAAAAATAAAGAAAAAAGAAAATAAAATTATTAAAATATAAAAAAAGTTTATATAGGGGGTATAATAAAGTTAACTAAAAGAGATAAAAGAGTTATTAATAAAAACTTAACTAGAAGTCCTAAAAAAGAAAATAGAAGACTATTATTAGAAAATAATCTAAGTATTATAAAAAGATAATTATAAAGGATTTTAAAAGAGGAGGGTTATATAATTAATATAAGTAAAAAAAAATTATAATTAATATAGAAAATGCTACAAAAAGATTAAAATAAGCTAAAGAAAATATAAAAAATATAAATTTAAAAAAATTAATATTTTCTAATAAGTTAGTAATATAAAGGAGATAAGAGAATAAATAATATTATAGAAAAAGAAGTAATAATAAAGTTAAATAAAAACTTACTATTAGCCAATTACGAAGTAAGTTATTTTAATTTTTTAAAATATTAATATATATAACTTTTTATATATTTTTAAGGTATAATTTTAGTTTCTTAATATTAATTATATTAATTATTTTATAGATTAAGACCTTACCCTATAAGTTTAGGATATAATTTAGATAGAAGGTAGAAGTAATTTAGTATCTATTAAAATACTTATAGGGGGTTAACACAAAAAAAGATAAATTAAAAAACATATTTTTTTTTAAAATTTATATAAAATTAAAAATAATAAAGATATATATATACTCCTCCTTTTTTAAAATCTCTTTAAGTTATCCCGAGCCACTACAGCCACACTTTTTATTTAATTAATATATAAATATATATAAAATTAAATAATAGAACTAAAAATATACGAATAATACTGTTATAACTAAAAAATTATAGATAACGTTATAAGTATTTTACTTACTACTTATTAATTATACAGGGGGGTGATATTAGGAAAAGAGTAATCTATAAAGTTACCATTTTTAAAAATTAATATAAAATTAATTACTAAATCTAAAAATACGTAAATTATACCGTTTTAAAGAGAAAATAATAGAAATTTATATTAGAGTTTTAGTTACGTCCTATTTATTACCTATAATAAATTAAAATTACGTAAACATAATAAATTTTTTAACCCCTTTTTTAGGTTGCTATAACTTTTTAGTTAGTAAATATATTTAACTAAAATTTTAACTATACCCTTTTAGGCCTAGTATAGGTCACGTAACTAGATTTTCAAAGTATATTAGTAATCTAATAATAAAATTAAATTAATTATAAAAATAGTACTAAGGCTTATATAATCACTAATCACGTAATATATTATTAATATTATAGTATATAGTAATATCTTTTTACTTTTATAAGCTTAAACTTAGCCAGTTGTACTGCGCGAAGGTAGAAGTTAGGGTAGTCCTTAACGTAATCTAGCTAGTCGTCGCTATTGGCGAAAGCCTATACTATACGCTATAGGTTACCTAGCTTAATAGTTAAACACTAGAACGCCGACGTCGTAGATATAATAATAATAATAATAAATTTTTAAACTTTAAGTATATAGTATTTATAGAAAGGAGAGAAAGCTATTATATTTACTATTTTAAACGTACTATATATTAAACGCACTATATATAATTCCTATAATTTTATTTATAATAAACTATTATTATTTTATAATTATTACTTTGCTGTTATTACCGCTACAGTCTAATAAGTTATTTATTAAATTATTACTCTACTAGCTATAATAAAATTCTAAAAATCTTATATTTAATAGGCCCTAGTTATAGCGCCTTTATTCTATCTACCTATATTAAGTAAGAACGTAGTATACACTAAGTCGATACCGCTCCTATAGATAAACGTAAAGAAATAAACTTAAACTCCTATTTTCTTAAAATAACACTAAATCTTTTAAAACTTAAATATAATATTAATTTACTTTTAAAAGTAAATACTTCTATTTCTATAATTAGTTCTACTTTAAAAAAGCCTAAAAAGACTATTTATAATACTATCTAACGTATTAAGAATTAAAAAAAATAAAAAAAAGAATTATAATATAAAAAAAGTTTATCTAGGGGGTATAAAAAAGTTAACTAAAAAAAATAAAAGAGTTATTAATAGAGACCTAACTAGAAGTCCTAGAAAATAAAATAAAAAACTATTAATAGAAAATAGTTTAAATATTATAAAAAGATAGTTATAAAGGACTTTAAAAGAAGAGGGTTACTCTATTAATATAAGTACAAAAAAACTAATAATAAATAAAGAAAACGCTAAAAAAAGAGTAAAATACGCTAAAGAATAATTAAAAAATTTAAAAAAAATAAGTTTAAAAAAGATTATATTATTTAATAAGTTAGTAATATAAAGGGGTAAAACTAAAAAGAAGTATTATAGAAAAAGAAGTAATAATAAAATTAAAAAAGAACTAGCTATTAGCTAATTATAAAGTAAGTTATTTTAACTTTTTAAAATATTAAATTATATAACTTTTTATCTATTTTTAAGCTATAGTTTTAGTTTTTTAATATTATTTATATTAATTATTTTAAAGCTAAAAACCTTACTCTATAAGTTTAGAGTACAATTTAGGTAAGAGGTAAAAATAATTTAGTATTTATTAAAATACCTAATTCTTCTACATTTTATACTAGTAAGGACTATATAAATAAAGTCCTTATACCTAAAGTTAAACCCTTAATAAAAAGGGGTAAGTTATATAACCTTTCTTTACCCCTTTTTTTAATAATATAATAATATATATATATTATTATATTATTATATTATATTATAATTATAATCTTTATAATAATATTAATATAAGTTAGTAATTTTAATAAGATAACGTCCCTATTTATAAAACAAGGGACGTTTTAACTTAGTTTAAAAATAATAAAATTAAACTATTTCCTTACCTAGTCTATAGTCCTAATTTAGCCCCTATAGAAAATATATAGAGTTTATTAAAATTAGGGCTAATTAAAAATAAAAAGG
Organism: Pleoardoris graminearum; assembly: GCA_030770415.1. Classification (NCBI taxonomy): domain Eukaryota; kingdom Fungi; phylum Ascomycota; class Dothideomycetes; order Pleosporales; family Didymosphaeriaceae; genus Pleoardoris; species Pleoardoris graminearum. The sequence continues at coordinate 161,968 of JASEKS010000122.1, read as the reverse complement.
CTAATTTAGGTGTAGAAAATAGTTTAAAAAGTATAGAGGCCTTTAAAAGAGTTATTAATAAAAAGTAGTAGAATATACTATAAGAAGTTATTAATAACTATATTTTATCTCTTCCTAACCGTTATAAGGCGGTTATAGAAGCTAAAGGCTACTATACTAAGTACTAGTAATTTATTATTACTAGTTTATTATTAAAAATTTGAAAAAGTAACTTTTATATATAATTATATAAATAATATATAAATATATAAAAATATTTTATATACCTATATATTAGAAGAACTTTTATAATATATATAAAAATTAGCCAATTTTACACCTTAAATAAAAAGTTATAATACACTAAAATATAGTTCTAAAAATTCTATATATTTACTAAACATTTTTTACCCCTTAAGGGCCTACTAAGCAGCCCCTAGCAGAGTAAATAGAATAAGCTAGTCTTTCTCTTTAAAATAGTATTTTTTTTATATTTTTAGGTTTTATAACTAAAAAGTTATATTAATTTAAAAAAGGTATCTTTTTAGATTAACCCTTTCCTAATATTACCCCCCTATATTTTACTCTTATATAATAACTCTTTTAAAGGCCTCTATACTTTATATACTACATTTTATACCTAAATTAGCCTCTTTATTATTATTTAGCCCTTATTTTAAATAATCCTATATATTTTCTATAGGGGCTAAATTAGGGTTATAGGCTAGGTAAGGATAAAGAGTAATTTTATTATTTTTAAACTAGTTTAAAATGTCTATTATTTTATAAATAGGGACGTTATCTTATTAAAATTACTAACCTAAATTAATATTAATATAAAATTTATAATTATAATATAATAATATATATATATATATATATTATTATATTAAAAAAAGAACTAAAAAACCTATTAAGTTACTTATCCTTTTTTATTAAGGGTTTAACTTTAGGTATAAGGATTTTATTTATATAGTCCTTACTAGTAAAAGAAGTAAAAAAATTAAGTATTTTAATAAATACTAAATTACTTTTACTTTCTATCTAAATCGTACCCTAAACTTATAGTTTAAGATCTTATCTTATAAAATAATTAATATAATTAATATTAAAAAACTAAAACTATAACTTAAAAATATATAAAAAGTTATATATTTTAATATTTTAAAAAGTTAAAATAACTTACTTTATAATTAGCTAGCAGCTAGTTCTTTTCTAATTTTATTTTTACCCTTTTTTCTATAATATTATTTATTTTATTATCCCCTTTATATTACTAACTTATTAGAAAATATTATTATTTTTAAATTTATATTTTTAATATTTTATATACTCTTTTTAGCGTATTTTAATCTTTTTTAGTATTTTCTTTATTAATTATTAGTTTTTTTTTACTTATATTAATACTATAATCGTCCCCTTTTAAAATTCTTTATAAGGATCTTTTTAAGATATTTAGATTATTATCTAATAATAATTTTTTATTTTTTTTTTAAGACTTTTAGTTAAGTTTCTATTAATTACTCTTTTTTTTCTTTAAGTTACTTTAGAAACTCTACCCTTTTTAATCTTTTTTATATTATAATCTTTTTTTTTCTATATTTTTAATACGTTATATAGTATTATAAATAGTCTTTTTTAGCTTATTTAAAGTTATAGTAATTAAAAAAAGTAAATTATTTATTTTTAAAAAAAGTTTAACTTTAAATTTAAGTTTTAAAAAATTTATCGCTATTTTAAGGAAATAGGAGTTTAGGTTTATAAAAGTAAAAAGATATTTTAATATATTATAATATTAATAATATATTACGTAATTATTAATTATATAAGCCTTAATAATATTTTTATAATTAATATAATTTTATTATTAGATTACTAATATAGTTCGAAAATCTAGTTACGTGACCTATACTAGGCCTAAAAGGGTATAGTTGAAATTTTAGTTAAATATAATTACTAACTAAAAAGTTATAGGAACCTAAAAAAGGGGTTAAAAATATTTACTATATTTAGGTAATTTTAATTTATTATAGGTAATATATATAACATAACTAAAATTCTTATATAAATCTCTATTATTTTCTCTTTAAAACGGTATAATTTATGTATTTTTAGGCTTAGTAATTAATTTTATATAAATTTTTAAAAAAGATATCTTTTTTAATTTCTCTTTTTTTGTGTCACCCCCCTGTACTAATAAAAAAATAAATTTTTTTTTTTAATATCTTATAAGTTAATTACTAAAAAGTTATTATTACGTTTTACTTACATAAAGATTATTAGCCTAATTAGGTTTATTAGTAATTATCAGCTTAGTAAGCATATATATAACGTCACATAAGTGATTATATAAACGGCTCTCGGCCGGATTCTGTCGCGCGAATTCTAGTTGGTGGCTTATATATTAGCGCAGACGCTTGCAGTGCGAGCATTGCTGCGTACAGTCATGCTCAGAACGTCTCCAACTTGTTACCCGTCAATCTCTCGAAAACGTCCCTGTACTTTTGCGCAGTCTGCTCAACAACAGCCTCCGGGACAGTCACCCCTTCTTTTCCTTTCAGCCCCTGAGACACCAGCCAGTCCCGCAGATATTGCTTGTCGAAACTTGGCTGCGCTTTTCCGAGATGGTCTTCCCATGTGTCTTTCGGCCAGAATCTGCTGCTGTCCGGAGTCAAGACTTCGTCCACTAGGACCACATTCCCATTAGCCTTATCCAAGCCAAATTCCAATTTTGTATCAGCAAGAATAATTCCGACCTCTTCAGCCCGGGTTGCAGCCACCTCGTAGATATGAAGGCTCAACCGTTCAATGTCTGCCGCAACACCTTCATCTCCAATGATAGCCCTGGCCCTCTGCGGACTAACGTTCTCGTCCTTTCCACCGGCTTCTGCTTTCGTGCTCGGTGTCCACAATGGGCTAGGTAGCTTCTGTCCCTCGACCAGTCCGCTTGGTAATGCAATACCGTTCACGGTGCCGGAGTTCTTGTATTCTAACCATGCAGAGCCTGTAATATAGCCCCGTACAATCGACTCGATTGGAATAATGTCCAAGCGTCGGACTTGCATACTTCGAGGTTTGAGTGTGTTGTAAAGTGGGCGGCCAAGGGATGACTCAAAGGATACTGGCAGAGAACGTGATATGAAGTGTGTCTGGAGTGCGGGCATTTGATCTTTGAGATATTGGAACCAGTAGACGCTACACCCATTAGTTATCGCCGCAAATATTTTCTTAAAGAGCATTGTGTACCTCATTGCGGTCAGTAGCGCGCCTTTTCCCGGGATGCCCTGCAATGCTCGTGATTAGTAGTCCAAAACTAGAGTAAGACACGAAATAAAGGCCAACGCACATTCTTCATGACTACGTCGTACGCGGATATGCGGTCGCTTGCGACAAAAAGAAGAGTAGTCTCGTCCACCGCAAAGAGATCTCGAACTTTCCCTGACGCGACTTTCGGTAGTAAGCCATGGATATCCACATCCACGACAGCTTCCAAGGCCATTTCAAGTTTGACTGCACTGCCGCGGTTTCGCACACTCGGCCGCCGTGTTGAATTGAATTGATGGGAGCTTGAGAGCGGGCTCCGATGAAGGAAGTGAACTAATCTGTGACCGAACTAGCTAGTGGGGGGTATATTGGCGTGTGGGATTGTGGCGCAGGCCTATGAGTAAGCCCCGCTAGAGACACCACAACCAGTAGCGAAGTCCTGATGTTCGGGAGCATAGGCACACCGCAGCGAATTCGAAGGTCGGGTTTCACAATATCCCTGGCTCCAAAGGACTACCGGAGATGCTATCTAGGCCCTTGAAACCTTCCTCTACAATCCACCTATGGCTGTGCTGGATCAAGGCATTGCATGCATGTCCCACAACCAGCAGTCCGGGTGGACGACTGCCTTCTTCTTCAACAGCAGCGCGTACATATTCTATCGTCGTCCTAATCACTCTCTGGTCCGGGCAACTTGCCCGTTCCAGTACAGCGCAAGGTGTGCTGACCGGGTAGTCGTGCAGAAGCAGGGAATCTATCAAAGCAGACAATCGATGCAGCGCCATCAGAAAGACCACCGTGCGTGACTGATGATAGTGCGGGGGATCAAGAGCAACACCCTTCCGACCAGTCCCGGTACATATCAGTACCTGGTCAGCAATGCCACGATGGGTCAATGGAATGTTGGCAAATAGCGGCGCACTAAGAGCGGAGGTGATGCCCGGCAGAACAGTGGGAGGGTACCCATGAGCGCTGAAAAACCCATATTCTTCCCCACCGCGGCCATAGATGTACGGGTCACCTTGCTTGATGCGTACCACCACTTTTCCAGCTCTGAGACCTTCCAGTCCCATCTCCAATAACTCTTGCTGCGCATTATCGGCATTACCTGGAAACTTCCTCGCGATATGGACGTCGGCCCGACGGGGGACCAGGTCCAATATGAGACTAGGAACTAACTTATCAGCGAGTACCAGGTCTGCCGAAAGTATGACCTTGTGTGCTGCCTGCGTGAGCAAATCAGGATGGCCAGGGCCGGAACCCACCAAGACGATTCGCCCAGCAGTTTCAGAGGAGTTACCGCCACCAAGTCTCGTCCTCCAACGGGAGGTGGTGTAGTCATGCAACAATGCTTCAACATCAGCATCTGCAATCGAGGCGAGACGTCGAAGCGGCCAGTATTCGCAGATCTGTGAGAGCCAGCGCATCCGGCGGCTGCGAACGGCTTCGGCAGCTTCGTAAGTCATAAGCTTGTTGAATGTGGCTGGTTGTCCGGCATCTTCTTCTTCTACCTCGAGCTCTTGAGATAGCTCGGCCGCATGGTCTTCTTCCCAGATGCGCCGCCGCATTGTACCCAGCCGCTCCACTGCATCGCCAAGGTGTGCTGGAAGGAACGACGCGATCTCTCGGCGAATCCGCGCGGAAAGTTTGCATCCTTTGCCGGACGTCGTTACTCCAATCTGCAGGGGACCATCCGAGTGCGTAGAGAGCAACGTGAACGAACAGAGGTTCGGTGCATCAGCGACGTTGACTGGGATTCGGAGGCGCCGACACAGAGCCGAGATCATTGTGGCTGGCCGCCGCTCAGTACAGCACGAAGATTTGGTCTTGGAAGACTCACCCAGGCTCCCTTTGCCGCCGGATGTGACAAAAACAGCGTCTACGACGCTATCCACCTCTGGCCGCCCCAAGGTCGTGAGGTCGTCGTCGCGGAAACTGCGTCTCAGCCATTGCACTTGGCCATCCTCGATGCGCTTGGCCAGGCCGTAGTGTAGTGTAGCGTTCTCAGGAGCGATCAGGATCGGTTTGGCCCCGACCTCAAGAGAGCGTGTGCATCGCGCAGCCGCAAGAGGATTCGATCCTACGACTAGGTGTATGTGGGACGCAGAGTCCACGGCCGTGAGGAGTGCCGGTGCCATGGACAGCTGTGCGATGGATGCGAAGAAGGAACAGACGATCCGACAGAGAAGGGAGGGAAAGGTGCTCGCAGCGGCAACGCGATGATGTGATGATGGGCTGCAGGGTTCCTTTTTTCGTTCCGCTATCGATAGCGCTAGGCTACATGCGGGTTAAAAGGCGGGATGCCGAGGAGAAGCCCAACCGCTGGCGCGGAGATAGCAATCCAAGATACAGCGAGTCACAGCCACGACACGACTGCCCGCCGAGGAAATGGAGTTGGCAGGTCAGAGGTTCTAGCATTGTGGGCTTTTGCGTCTATCTGTTCGGAGTAACCCCGTGCAGCACGGTTGGACCTCGCGCTGCAGCAGACTGGGGACGTGGTCATTCCAAACCTCACTCGACTGGCTCTTCGCGGCCCATGACGATATGTAGCGCCTTCCGGCTCAGTAGCACATTGTGCTCCAACGCATTCAGCTTGGCCATGGCCGAAATCAGAGCCGGGTCCTGGCTCTCGACCCGTATCTTCTCCTTTACGCGCACCTCGTGGTCGCGGAACCTGAAGACGCGGTCGGCCTCGTCGTGGGGTGGCTGGCGGGATGCGCCGAGAGCGAGGGCCAGCCTGTCGCGCAGGCTAAAGCCCGTGTAGCCATCGTCGCCGGCGGGGCTTTGCACCTCCAGCGTGCGTATCTCCAGCAACAAGGCGGCATCGGAAACGGAGAGGTGGAACGAGAGGTGGGGAGGGAGCGGCGGGTCGAAGATGTGCTCGTCGAGCGGACTGGCCCACCACAGCGGCTGGGTGCTCGGGTGCCCCTTGAGCGCCTGGCGGGCTTCCTGAATGTGGTGGTGCAGCAGGCGCAGTTGGCCGGCCACGAAGTTGGCATCGGTGGCATCGCCCGTCCACGCAGTCACGTCAATGACATCCAGACAGGCGTTGATGGCGGTGCGGACGGCCGTCAGCTGGGGGACCATGAGCGTGGGAGCGTGCGGTGCCGACGAGATGGCCAGCTCGACCGCCGCTGCGCCCCGCGGCGGTGGGAGGCTTGCCAGGCGAAGCTTCACATGCTGGAGCGCCTCGTCAGCAAGCTCTGGAGGACGGCGGGTGCAGGGAGCCTACGCCTTTGACGATGCGCGTGCCGACGCGGGTGACGACGCCCTTGAGGCTCTCGGAGCGCGGCGACGACAGCACCAGCGTCGAGCCGCTCTCCGAGGGTGCGAGGAGGGCGGCGCATTCCTCGAAGCCGGCCTTGAGCGACTGCAGCGTGTCGCGCAGCTCCGCCAAGAGCCAGTCGAGCTCGCGGGCCTGCGATGTCTTCTGCTCGCGCTCGAGTTGCGCGGCTTCTATGGGCGGCCAGACTGCGGCCGACATTCTCTATGGGAAAGCTGGGTTGAGGGAGCGATGAGGACGCCTGCCCACGCCCTGTACGTGCCGAGGATGCTGCCAAGCACGGCGACGGCGACGGACACCACATGCACCCCGAGTATCGCCAGTCGGTAGGCCCCGATGCTGCTTCGCGCGGGGACTGTGCCATGATGCAACGCCGCATCATCGCGTGGCTCCACGTCGTTGGCGTCACGCCGACCCATCACTTTAACCAAGCTGCGACCCATGGGCATCATGGTTGCCATCCGCTCCCGTCTGCGACCTCGAGAAGTGCAGGACCACTCTCGCCATTCCGCCGTCTTGCCCTCATCATAGATACAGTCATCTGCTGCCATGGTTGCTAGTACGTCGCGCCTCCTTCATACTACAAGCCCGAGGTTTTGGTACGATTGGTTCTGAATTATGCCCTGGCGTCACACAGGACAAAACCAAGACGCGGCGCTGTATCTACACCTGCTTACACTTCCAGGACCCATCCTTGGCTTAGTAGCCCTGTTTCTCCTAGCCGGCGGGCTTTTATTGCACTGGTTCCTCGTACTGTCGGGCGGCGTAAATAGTGCGCCTGAGAATCAGTTCTACTTCCTCCAAGCATCTACACGAGGCATCGCAGACGCACGCAACCCGTCGAGATGGACGTTCTGGGCCATTTGCGGCGTCGACGCCGATTCGGGACACAATACGAACTGCGGATCACCGGTTCCCGCCTTACCGTTTGACCCTCCCCGCAACTTCTACACGCAGACTAATGTACCTGAGAGCTTTATTGGGTGAGACTTCGCCGTGGTTGACTGAGACTTGACTCGAGACTGACTCCAACAGCACCCATCGTTACTATTATCTTTCTCGTTTCATGTTTGCATTCTACCTCGTCTCCTTTTTCTTTGCTAACATGGCTCTTTTCACCGGGTTGCTGGCGCTCTTCAGCCGCTTAGGCGGATACCGTAAGTCACGTTTAGTAGCATATAAAAGCCTGTACAATCAGTGCGCTTATTGCTCATTATTGGATAACCCATTGCACTGATATTCTTATCATAACACTGTATACTGCTCTATCTAACAAGTATGCAGTCAGCGCCCTTACTATATTCATGGCTTTTTTGTTCCAAGTCCTCGCAGCAGCTTTGATGACGTGAGCACTCGTCGCTTACCCCATGCTCAGACGCTGACCTTGGAACGACAGCGCCTGGGTAGTCCAAGGACGTGATGCATGGCGTAGAGCCGGTTTCGAATCGCACGTCGGCACCAAGGTGGGTGATTTGGGTACAAAATGGTTGTTTCGCCTGCCGCAGAAGCTTGAACTTTCAGTCTTAGATTGGATGCTTCAGACTTCGGTTGTGCTGGCTAGGACATACTCAAGACCTACGTCCTTTTCCGCGAATTATGCTGACTTTGTACTCCCACCTTGGCAGTTAATGGCTTTCGCATGGACCACGTTTGTGCGCCTATCCCCGAGTCCAACGTGAACATGTTGTTTCGACTGCAAGAAGTCTTCTTGTTCGCTTAGAGGAGACACGCCCATAGCACCACCTAGTCCCGCTCTGTATACTCGTACTGACATTTTACCCGCCTTAGGTATGCTACTTCTTAGCTTCCATCCTGTTCTGCCTCGGTGGCTCTGTCGGTCACGAATCCTCCGGAATAAGGCGTAAACGATCGGCTCGGTCGACACGAAGCAGGGGTAGCTTTCTCGACTCCGAGTCGCAACGCAGGGTGAAGGACAGTTACTCTTAAATCTCGCATCTCATCTATGCGCTCAGCTTGACCTACGTCGATCGGGAGATTGTTGGGTATATCAAACCGGGAAGCTTATATGAAAGGCGCACATTATTGTAATATAAGCATTATTATGTTTAGTCTGAGACAACATTTCTATGATTCAATTGGAGATGTGGCTGTGTCTACCGGCATGACATATGGTTATGGTTCCTGTCGATCGAGGCTACGTCTGAGTCACGTACTGCCGTCGCGACTTTTTGAAGAATAGCCCTCAGTAAGAGGCTTATTACATCTTTCCTATTCTAGGGTAACTTAACGTATAATGTAGTACTAAATTATATCTCACATACTAGCCTATACCCGTAGGTAACTATGGACTATTATTTAGAAATCTCGGCCTGCGTATCCCAACCGGTAACATTTGACTCGGTGTCCGGTAACGAACTGGATGGGGCGCTACGCTCTTGGCTAGGTGCTCTGACCACAAAGATTTTTTCCCCTCGAAGACTCGCGTCTGTAGGTTCCAACGGGGACGCCCGCTGGCGTCGCTTGGGCAGTGGTGGCGATGTATTTGATGTGGTACCCTCCGAAGCGCTTGCATTGATTTGATCGACTCCTTGGGCATCAACATCTGCAGTCTCTGCTGTACTCTCATTGATATCCAGTGATATCACTGGAGCGGAAGGCACCATGGTAGCCTTGGTGCTTAAGGGGGTTCTACGGGCAAGAGTTACCAAAGCGGAAGCGGTTTGAGCGCTCCAAGTGCCTTTTCTGTCCGGTTTGGGTGGAAGTGGAAGTGGAGTACCTGCCAAGTTAGTGCATATTTCAGGAAAGTGCAGCATAGAGTTCTACGCTTTCCTAACTCAGTAAAAGAAAGAGTCGTTTGTAAAACGAAAAACATTTTCTTTGCTAAAAGATACATCCGCATACACCTGGATGACTTACCAGGAGGTGGTAAAGGCTGGCCACGCCCGATTGGTCCCATTTGATGCCCGTTCTTCGAGAAATTGCGTATATGTGTAGATCCTGCTTTGTTGACTGTCTCAGAGTAATATACAGTACTCGACCTCGTATTGGGCTGATCGGATGGGAACAACAAACTTCCCTCGGCCATCTCTGGCTCTGCGGATTTGCGCTTATGGAGAGAGTTCGACCCCAAGGCAGGCGTGCTCTTGGTAGCATCGTTTGACGAGCTGTAGATAGTGTTCGAAATTGACACTGTTTCTAAGTCCTCAGAAAAAGGTTCGACAGTTTCGGTGACAGAGGGTACGCGGGGATTACAGTCACTGCACGAAAGGCTTAGTACAATCGGCCTATATATTGCCTATCCTGGAAGAACACAACGTACCTAGACTTTCGTCCGCTTGGTGCTGTATGCCGAACATCAGCCCCCTCCGCCCAGATTCCTCCTCGAAACTCATGCGATTGCGTGGAGCAGAAAGGAACGTCATCCCAGTTAGGATACACCAGGGTTTCGTTGACCACTTCTCTAATTCGACCCTCGATCGCGCGCAGGATAACTCCATAGGTAATTTGACGGGAGCTGACAATGGGTTCGAGACACAGCTCCATCCTAGGGGGAGCTTCGAAAGTGATCCATAGTCGGTTACTCGGTGGCGGCTTAATTCTAACTAAATACGTGCATACGAAGTCAGTGCAGGTCAAAGTAAGGGGATAGGTAACTGTAGAGAGAATGGCAATGTCTCGATCTTCCGTGTTACCCCACGATAAGTAATACAACGGCCGATTGTCAGACATGTTCGTTTCGTGCCCGGGCAATTCGTACTCAACACATGACCTTCCAAACGTTTGAGGATGGTCGCAAGGATGAACGTGACCTCCCGAGGTTTGAAACGGGAACCAAGCTCAATACGCGCCACTGCAGAGATATCAATACGAAAGTTGCCCTTGTAGCTGACATCAGCTTCAACAGTCAGGTCGCCGTCCACTGTCAACTCCTTCAACTTGGGATTGGTGAGGAAAGGCGGCAAGTCTCCCATGTCCAACTTCTGTACTTTGATGCTGCTGATCAAACTTGGCTTCTGCACACGGTCTATTTTCTTGGTGATTTTGGTCCAGATGTAATCCTCGACATATCTAGTCTTGTACATGGCGAGGAACAACCTTCCTATCAGAGCATTGATCCAGCGAGTGTGAAGATTTTCCTCAGAAGAGTGAAGCTGTTGTACAAGTTTGATGAGATCTTGGGGATTGAATCCGAGCGGAGGTGGTACGTAACTGTCCTGACTCTCTTGGCTCCGTAGCATTGCATGGTAAAAGTCTTCTTTCTCCGAGCAGTTGTCAGAGAAAAGGTAAAACGATCTCGCATCGCCAACAGCACTTGCACTCTTTTTTGGCATCAAGCGAATGCAGTTGCGCTTTATCCAAAGCTCTCCTTCTGGAATGTCTTCTCCACCAGCGTATATGGAAACGGAATAGAGGTTGAGCGAGATCACGTGGCGTACGTCGAGTTGTTCTGCGTCGTCATATAGCATGAGATGACCGAGCCTGTTCATGTTAGATTCGGGCTACCATTGGGAGAAGTGATACGAACCTTAGGACGACATAGAAGACGTTGCGCGTCTTCTTGCTCTTACTTTGGGAGGGACTCAAGGTAGGACCTGTGTGCCTGCTTCTGTCGAAGATGCTTCGATACATTGACTGATAGACGCTAGGACTCTCCACAGCTGACGCAGCACCTATTGCTGGAGTAGTATGGTCTGATGGTTTACCATTAACACCGCCCGACACATATTCACGACAAATGGCAAAATACCCGGATGCCACGTCGGGGATGTGCTTGGTTTTCAATTCGCGAAGCAAGTCTTCCCCTAGACCGGCTTCCCAATCGTCGAAGTCTGCATCCGTTTTCTTGTTCGGCACGCCTGGCGTCGCATATGAGTTGCTGCTCAGATTGCGTGTACCCCAGGCCCACAGAATCCATGTCAGCAGCGGTATGAACGAGAGACCACCGATGTATCCAACCAGCAGCCCCGTCATCAGCCCGCCCATTCTCTACCCCGCGAAGCAGCCTCCCCTTGCAAACAATTCCATGCACCTTGGCCACCTATTTCAAAAGTCGCCTACAACCCCAAGGCCCATCCCACTCCTTGAGTCGTTGCAGTTTTCTTCCCTCTTGTCGTTTGCTGTAGCGATCAGTCCCCCTGGGGTTTCCGGCAGCAACTGCTCGCAAACATGCGCAAGCGCGCCCGAGGCTTGAGGCGGGGTTTGGCGCGGAAGAGAGGGAGCGGCGCAGCGCAGGTACGGGCGTGCAGACTCGATAGCAGCAACGGCTGACGAGGGTTGGAGTGACTATTAGACTGCAGCATGTGGAGTTGGAGATCCCGAGGTCAGATCCACCTCTTGAAATGGAGGGGTGGTCCGAGCGTAGCCGCTTGCATGACTCAACCACGTATTCAACAGCTTGCAGCTTGATTGTAACCTCCTGCGTCGTACGCCGGCCCTTAGATATTAAATATTATTTTACTACCTCTATAAGATTATTATTCTTATATATATTTGTATATTAATCGAATAAATAGTGTGGCTGTGGTGGCTCGGGGCGACTAAAAGGGATTTTAAAAAAGGAGGAGTATGTGCATGCCTTCATACTCAATGTGTCGAAAAAGGATTATTATTCTTAATTTAATAGGTAAAGAGTTAAATTAGTATAATAAAGTATTATTAAAAGTAAAAGAGGTTTTATATTTTTATATTTATATACTAATCGAATAAATAGTGTAGCTGTGGTGGCTCGGGGCGACCAAAAGGGGTTTTAAAAAAAAAGGAGTATGTGTATGCCTTTATTTATATTTTTATAAATAATATATTTTATAGCGTATTTAACGTATAGTATATACTTTTTAAAAATACTAAGTATAAAGGCATATATATACTCCTCCTTTTTCGAAACCCCTTTTAGTCGCCTACACAGCCACTACAGTTACACCCTTTTATTTGATTAATATACAAATATATATATATATACTTTTTAAAAAGTTTTTATTAAGTATATAGATATATAGCGTCTTTACTCTTTAAAAAGTATTTATAAAAAATTAATTTATTCTATAGTAATATACTAAAAATAATTTTTAATATTATAAATTATTATAAAAAGGAAGATATTAGTATTAGTATTAGTATAAATATAAAGGTAAATAAAAAATAAAAAAATAGTCTCTAAATAGACGTAAATTTAATATATATATATTTATATATTAATTAAACAAATAGTGTGGCTGTAGTAGCTCGAGGCGACTAAAAGAAATTTTAAAAAAGGAGGAGTATATATATACCTTTATATTAATATATATATTATTATTTACTATAGTAGATCTTATAAAGTAGAAAAAAAAGTTAATATTTTTATTTTTAGCTATTTTAATTATATAGTATTATTTTATAGTACGTTAGAAAGAATTACGTTGTTTTACTACTGTTAAAGCTTTGGGCCAGCAAACAGAAACTATCTATATAGTACGCTTGGACAAGAATAAACAATCCTTGAACTCAGTGTATCTCGCAATTTATCCTCACGTGTGTATGCATTCGTCCATCCACTTCAAGTGAATTGAACAGTGCGCTCTGCAATTTGGAGCGTACTGCGACTTCAGCTTCCGCACCTGTCGTCGTCCACTAAGGCCGCTATACATGTATATTTCTACGCGAAAAGGACCTTTCCTCGCAAGCGCTTTGATATATCAAAACACACAGACCTCGAACATAGGTGGGGAACGTAATCCGTCCACAGTAAGGTGCAAGGAATAACAACGACAGAATACAGAGTAGCAGCAGAGTACCCAACGATTTGGTCAAATGCAGCTAACAGAGGACAGACTCATAGACAAGAAATCAGGTCTCTAAAGCGGCGAATATGGAAGGCATCAGCGCCAGCGGTTTTCCCGGAGCGAAGAATGCCGTTTCGAACAGGACCAGCCGGCCGTGACCAGAGCGGTAAAATCGACACGTCGGTTCATTACGACGACAGTAGTGCCAGAATGGAGCTTGAAGTACTCGCTGTTACTCCAAAGTAGTTTATGCAGAGGCAAAAGCCCTCGATGTTTTGTCCCCTTGTATGTATGTCGCCCAAGAAGTAGGTAGTCTATTGAAGTGCAAGCTGCCGTCGCGATCAGATCGAAGCTATAAAAAAAAGGAAAAAAACAAAAGAAAAGATAAAAGGGTAAAGAAGCACTCCAAAACGAGTTGAGATCTCCCGGAGAAGCATGTATACAAAGTACTTCTCGCACTGCCAGCAGACACATCTGGATCAGGAAAGGCGTGCGTACATGCGGAAGCGGTTTCGTAGTCTGCCGTAAGCAACAAAGATTGCTGTGGGGTTGGTTCATGAGTAAAATTGTCCGAAGGCGTATATGACTGGAGAGGTCACGAAAAGTTTGGTGTGGCAGCAATTACGCTATAAATATTACGATGGGATCCAATCTTCGAAGGAACGTTGGGAGATTCGGTCCGCAGTGCACGAAGTGAAAAGTCGAATACCTCATAGACGCACATTCCCTTTTGTCTTGTCCTAAGATGTGTAATATAGGGGTGGATTCAGGATACTTGTTCATGAGATGAGTTCTTTTTCGACAATTTTAGGGACAAGCTGTAGATAATAACTTGCCGCTATCGACGAAACTACATAGCGTTAGCGCCGGGGTATCTGCAGTACTAGCACCATTAGTGTATGTCTTCAGCGATTGAGGCGCCCATGATTGACTGACCGTCCCGTACCAAGACCTACATTCGCCATGGGAGCGATGCCACCACGGCCTCTGCCCCTTCCCCTAGCGCCACCACGCCCAAGGCCAACTCCTGGGATAGCGAAGTCAGGATTAGCGGCATTGGCCTCTAGAATCACGTCTTCTTGTCCCAATGGACGTCGCGGAACATTGGGTCCATATGATGCGGGTATTGGAGGACCTGTATATCAAGTTATGTTAGCTCAAGAACCCAAGTATCCTGCAAATCCGGTCACAGTGGAGTGCAAATCGACCGGACCTTCAAGCCACGCAATGTAACCTCGTTGTGTTACCCAAAGGTACATAATGCAGAGACCAGTTGTCGGTTGCAGAGAACCCGATGTCTCATTCTAGGCCCATCTTGAGACATCCAGATCACACGGGCCAAATCGTGTCCTCCACTATAGATTGAGACTTACCAGGGGGTGGCCTCCAATTTGGATTAATACCCCGCTGAGACACAGAGGTGAAATGCGATGCCTCGGACGCGGCTGGCGAGCGAGAACCATCATCTTCAAACGAGGAGTTGCGCATGAGATTTGGGTCGTTCGCGTTGTTCAAATGAGAATTCGGAGCACCTGGTACCAAAGCGGAAGGTGGGGGTGCTGGCGGCGGGGTGTTGTTCAAAGGCTCAGCAAATTTGGGATCTACGTCTTCGTAGTAATAATCAGAGCTCTGTTCCTTGCTAGATGGCCCAACCGTGGACAACTGCGCAGGAAGCTCTATCGGAGAGTCTTGGATAGGGGACAGTCCGCGGTTGTTGCTGGTGTTCGTGGAAGGTAGACTCTGGTCAGAGTTGTCGTTCCAGGTTGCCGTGGGCACATAACCACTATCCCTAGAAATGATTAGCATGATTTCGGGTCTTTATCGCGAGGTTAGTGGGCCGCGAAAAATAAAAAGAAGTGCCGTCGTGGCTACATCCACGCCGTGCCACCGTAGGATGTACGATATCAAGCCTGCATACACAAAGAGTGTCGTCAGGCTGGTGTGTAGTCATTGTATCTTCAGCCTGTATTGTGTATCCTGGGAGACACAGAGGAAGAACAGATTGTGACGGCGTCGGATATATTCTGGTCACCCAAAGTGGGTTATGGGGAGACGATCAAGTGCATTCATTCTGGTAAAGACTCACTCTTGGGTGGAGTATTCTGAGGTCGGGCTGAGCGGTCCTGACCTGCGGCGCTGCGGAGCCTGGGCGGGAAATCCGGTCTGTTGCAAAGCGAGCATTCCCTGAACGTCCCCATCGCTTTCGCGCAAGCCGTAGCCCTGGTTGTTACCAGTCCTCGTATCCATTTCAATACCTTGGCTGATGGGCATTCGCTGTTGGGGCCCATATGCATTAAATAGAGAAACCTCGGGCCGTGGCGGCCTATTTTGAGCGTGGAAATCCTGGTGATAGCCGGGCGGTGGTGCGCCTCGTCCAAAGTTGCCTGGCCCTGTGCGCGATCTACCATTCGCATGCCACCCTGGTGGGGGTTGGCCTCGCATCCCTCCTCCGGGTGGCCCATATCCCCCTCTGAGATCATACCCCATTGGCCGAGGCCCCCCTCTTGGGCGACCGTACGCCCCTCCTCTACCTTGGTAGGGCCGCATTCGAGGTACATCCTGCATAGTGTAGGGTTCGTTGGGCATGGACGGAACAGGATTCCCATACTGATCTATGGGCTGTCGTCCACGGCCGGAAGGGGCTCGGATTGGATGCGGTGGTCTGCTCGCATCGTCGGTCCGGGCGCTGCTATTCGTTTTGAGAGAGGGATTGCGAGTGTTGAGCGGTATGGTATCGTCGTGCATGCCCGGCTTCGGGACTTCACATGTTGCGAATCCAGAGTTTTGGGGATTGTCGGAGAGTATTGTTCCGCCGGACATGGGAGGCGGCGACTCGGCTTTTGGCAAGGCCTCGACAGTGGTGGTGTCGATGTTACGGCTAGCGTAGTAATTTTGACCGTTCATCTCTGCGTTCTCCGCAATTCTCCGTTTCCTCGCCTTGCGGCTTACCAAGGTGCGCCGCATGGCGCACGTTACGACGCCGCTCGCGACAATGACGATGGTTGCTGCCAGAACAATCCATCCTCCCCAAGCCAAGTGCGGGACGAACAGCAGAATGTCCACCAGGAAAGCGAGCAAGGACACGAGCAGCGTGGGGAAGGTGAGAATAAGCAGCGCAAGTAGGTAGCGCGGCGAATGCGCCGGGGAATGGAAGTGCGCGGCAGCTGCGAGGGAGAAGCATATGAGCGTCATGAGCGCAGCCACCGGATGGACGATGAGGATGGAGGAGAGGGAGTGACGGGTGGCCGAAGGCAGCGAGAACTCGGAGTCGGGCGCATCGGCGAATAGGTTATCTACAGCATGTCAGTGCCATTGCTGCGTGGATTGACGCCTCGCCGTCCGCTCACGTACCAGTGCCGTAGCCAATCATCGGCCCTTTGCAATCGGTGCCATTGCAGTAGCCAAAGGTGCCAAAACGGACACCGCGGAAGGTAGCGAGCGGGATGCCGTCGATGATGGGTGTAGAGAGCGTGGATAGGAGGAGCAGCGCGAAGGCGGCAAGGAACAGGATCGAGAGGGGCGTAGCCGGTCGCAGCATCTCGACGGAGACGGTTGGGCGCCAGTGCGGCCGGCCGCCTGGCCTGCAGAGGCGGAAGAGTGGTCGCAAACGCGAGCGCTGGCGGTTGCGCTCGGTGGCTGCTGGGTCGGAGATGCGTCCTTCTACGTGCGACTGCTCTGACGAGCGAAAGACCGGGCGTGGGGAGCGGGCGATTGGGGCAGCATGCCGATTGCAATTGCGCTATGCGAGAGGAGATGCGCGACGACACACAGACGGAGTGAAGAGCGCCGTTTGCCAATCTGCGGGGACGCCCGTCTCGTGGAAGGCCGGTGGAACTGCGCCCAAGCTAACGTTCGCGACACGCCCGGGCGCGATGGCCCGCACGTGTGCTTCACTTAACCTTCGGTCCATGGCGGTCGGCGTTGCCTCCTTGCTCCGACTTGTGCACTGCTCGATCCGCAATGTTCTCGTCACCAGCTGGTAGCGGCCTTCAACGCGCGAAGGGCCTCTGTACTATCAGAGAGGAGCCGCGTCCTGGCTATGCACACCCGCTATTGGGCCATCCATTGTACTCTGCACGGCTGTGACGATCTGACCCCTGTCCTCCCGACGTAAAACATGGCTCGTCTGCTTGCCCCACTCGACACAAAAATAGGACACGACACTGAAGCTAGACTTTGGATTCTGTTAAAGGAGCCGTGGTTATGCACACTTTGCGTGTCCTACTTCCGTCCAGGTCCCCATGGACAACCAACGCCTGTTTCGCATTTTCCAGACATGAAGACTACTCGTTTCTCATCCGCATATGCCCCACGCCATCCCCCACCCCATTCCCTTCATCTAGTGACCAGCAAGAGCATAGGCCCGTCGGCGATCGCGCTCTTCCGCGATGGAGAGCTTGACACCCTTGCCCTTGGGAAGGCTGATCCAAGGCTTCTCTCGGCCGATGACGCTGTACCGTAATTAGTTGTGAGAGACTCGAACCTGTTGGGATACATACAAGACGTTGCTCTCACGAGTGGTGAACTCGTTGTCGACGGCATCCTTGACGTGCACGATGTTGAAGCCTCCGTCGTGACGCTCGCGGTGGGTGATAACACCGACACGACCCTGTCCTCGTCAGTGACTGCTCTTCAGCGCCCGACCTGATCACGTACCATATTGCGACCGCCGGTAATCATGACAATGACACCAGTGTCGAACTTGATGAAGTCGGTGATCTTGCCAGTAGCGAGATCGATCTTGACCGTGTCGTTGACCTTGATGGCGGGGTCGGGATAGCGGATCCTGTTGCGCTCAGCACGTGTCTTTTACGCGGCCAAAGCTTCGTCTGGTGTCTGACGTTGAGAGCCTCTCTTTTCTCTCTCTCAACGCCTTGCCCAAGCTGTGCCCAACGGCTAATAGAGGCAGCAAACTCACGTTCGCGCGTCATGCGTAACACAGTAGGGAATACCGCCACGGCCGAGCTGAACGCGCTTGACCTTGCCCAGCTTGTATGCCGCCTCCTCGCCAGTTATCCTGTGTACGGTGTATCGCCCCTTGGTGTCGAACACGAGACGGAAGTTCTCGCCGGTCTTATCGATTGTGATCACATCCATCAAACCAGCCGGGAAAGTGGAGTCGGTGCGCACTTTTCCGTCGACCTTAACAAGACGCTGCATGAGGATTGACTTGACCTCGCGTCCATTGAGGGCGTACTTTAGACGGTTTCGTAGGAAGATGACGAGGGGCAAGGAATCGCGGAGCTTGTGAGGGCCGGGAGAAGCCTTGGGAGCGTAGGCGCCTAGAAAGCTACATCAGCGAATGTGTCTCGAACGCATAGCTGTTATTGCACGAACCAGAGAGCTTATCGAGGAGCCAGTGTGATGGCGCGCTGAGACGCTTCTGGTGCTTCTTCCTATCGTAGCAAGTCAGCAAGCTATCGCAATGGGATGGAGGAGACGCCACAGAGACGCGCACGCAGCTGCAAAGAAATACTCTTGTACGATTACTTACTGTCCACGGCCCATGGTTGCTGTCTCGTTGAAGGTTAGTGGGTGCTGAGAGAGCGGGAGTTGGCGGTCGAGCCTGGGAAGTTTTCGATGTGTGGGCTTCGAATTAGCGCGCTCGCCTACAGTGCAGTGTGGGAAAGGGCTTCGCTTCGCGCACTAACCCTAATATGGATACTGTGCTACCTGCACCGAATGCATAACGGCATCAAATGCTTGCGAGGCTGAGCGGCCATGCAGTGCCATGGTACAGGTTTAGCAATCACTGCAGCACTGTTGGCAAAACTTTCCATCTTTCTCGAGGTCACCTCACACTATGTCAAGGTAGCTCCTGAACAATATTCGCGACTGCAATTCAGAGTAGAAAGATACCGTTGAGACTTGGATATTCGGGTCACATCTATCCAAATCTTAGAAAATCGTGAAAACGGTCTGAAATCTTCTCGGGCCCACCACGTTTTGTGTACTCAATAACCATTCCCGGCCAGCCTGTTGTCGACAGTAGTACTGTAGATCTCGTCAGGGCACTGCACTAGGCACATATGAAGCATCCACCGTGTTTGTTTGTGAATATCCTCTTGTCAGACTTGCCCATGCCTCGTACATGTTTACGCCAGTCCCTTCAACACCGCCGCTTCGGCATTTAAAATTGAAGAGCCCGCTGCACCAATAACAGCTACGAAAAAGTCAACACACGTATCTCAATACAAATCGTGGACCCCTGAACTTACTGTTGTGACTGAGTGCGACGAATTTAATGTCAAAGATGCCTGCTTCGTCCTCTCGGATGCGACCCACGCTGACCGCATAGCCTCTGTCCGTCTCTCGGTCCAACCTGGGCTGCGGGCGGTCCGGTTCATCCATCACGACAATCGCCTTGAATGGCGCAGACGGACATCCAAGCCTCTGCACATCGGAGACGTACTCTCTCATGGCTTCCTTGACCTCTTCAGCGCTTGGTGGCGGTCTTCGCTGAAAGCGTAGCGATACGCATGCTGTATGTCCGTCGAGGACTGGAACTCGATTGCATGCTGCGGACACCTTCATGGGTTGGTCCACGAAGCCCGTCATGTCACTGTTGACACTGCCCAGTATTTTCTGCGCCTCTGTTTCGAGTTTGTCCTCCTCGCCTGAGATGAAGGGTACAACATTGTCGATGACGTCCATGCTGCTGACACCAGGATACCCGGCACCTGAGACAGCTTGCATCGTGACGACTGAAACCTGGTCTACAGGCCCAAATTTAGTTTGAAGCGCGGCGAATGGGATCACGAGGCCAATCACGGCACAATTCGAATTGCACACCAGAAACCCCTTCTCCAAGCCATGGTGCTTCCTTTGATGCGGTATAACATCTAGATGAGGGAGGTTGACTGTTGGGACGACGAGCGGAACGAGGGGATCGCGACGGTAGTTTTTTGCGTTGGAGAAGACGGCGAGGTTGGCCTTGAGAAAGCCCATCTCTATACCTGTATGAGCCAGCGTTTCTAAAATGCATCCATATGAAGCGTACCAACTTGGCCCGCGACGTCGCTGTCAAGACCCGAGAATACCAGGTCGCAGTCCGCGAACTCTTCCGGTACACAATTTTTTACAACCAGGTCGCCTATGCGCTGGTTGAACGGCAGAGCCTGTTTCCATTTGACTGCATCCCTATATTTCTTCCCAGCCGACCGCGCTGAGGCCCCCACGGCGCACAGCTCGAAGTGTGGATGGAGCGCAAGAAGCAGTATGAAGCGTTGACCGACTGAGCCAGTCGCGCCGAGGACCCCTGCCGACCCCAGTTAGTACAACCCTCTGCGCACTCCACGCCCACATACCGCATCTTTTCCTGGGAAATCTGCTGTCATTCGATGTGAAATGCTTTGCGTCCATGGTCAAATACCGAAGAACCTGCCAAAGAGCGAGAGGGTGATGGCCTGGGTTAACAGCGACTTATGGACGCCGGAAGGTTGACTGGGCCATGTTCGCGAGGCGGGGCAAAACCTCCGATTGCGGAGCCTCATTATTCACGCATGGTAGAAGAACAGTGCATCACATACAACCCAGAACTTTTTATGTACCTTCTTTGAGACAAGAAGACCCCTTTATATGCAGCAGTAAGAACGAATAGCCACCCGATGCATTCGTAGGCGGATAGAGACAGCGCCGCCCATCCAGATTCTCCAGCTGCAGTTTTTTCTAGGAAGGAACATCCATGATTTTGCCTGGATTCATGAGCCAGTGCGGATCCAAAGCGCCCTTGATGCTCTTCATAACGTTGATTGTGTCCACGCCCAGCTCCTTTACAAGTGAGTCCTTCTTGCCCAAGCCGATTCCGTGTTCTCCCGTACAGGTGCCTTCCATTTCGAGGGCGCGGTCAACCATGTCCTCGACACATTTCTCGACGGCGGCTCGTTCTTTCGGATCCTTGCTGTTGTACATGATGCTTTCGTGAAAGTTACCGTCCCCAATGTGTCCCAAGACACTAGCAAACAAACCCAGTGCGTCCAATTCTGTCTTCGAGACCTCTAACCGGTTATTAGGAGCAGTCCCAAGAACCAATGTCGCAACTAACCGATTATGTCGGGCAGTCGAGAGAGGGGTACGGCCACGTCAGTGGACCAGACCTCATCGCCTTCTCGGCGAAGCGCCAACATAGACCAGAGCGATTCTTTCCTAGCAGACCACAGAGTCCTCTGCTCTTGGGCATCTACTGCAAATTCGAAGTTGCCGCTTCTGTGCGCTTTGGCGATAGCTTTGACCCGCGTAACGTTTTCTTGCACCTATGCATCATGCAGTCAGTTCCGTTTCCGGAAAGTGGCCCATATCCGACTATCCTCACCCCTGCTTTAGTTCCGGAAAACCTAAGTACGATTAGCACGCATGATATCGAGGAGTTGCGATTGGCTCGGTTCGACTGACTTGAAAAACATGGTAGGCATTTCTTTCCACTTTTTAGCTGTAGACCCTGCCCTGTTGATTACCGCCATCTGGACGTCATCCATGATCTCCATCGCAGCTACAGGTATCCCTGCACGCATGATCTTCGAGGCTGCAGCTGCGGCATCGCGAATCGTGGGGAACGTCACGACCGCCACGCTGGTCTCTTCTGGTATTACAGTCAATTTCAGTGTGATCTCCGTGACTATGCCCAAGGTGCCCTCGGAGCCTATGAATAAATTTGTCAAATTGTATCCGGCGGCAGATTTACTGATACGAGTCAGTACGTGCGAAGGTCCCACCAGTACAAAGGATACGTACCGTGGCCGTCGTCTAGTCTTGATGATACTTCCGTCGGCGAGAACTACAGTAAGATTGATGACCCAATCTTTCATAGTCCCGTATCTGACAGCATTCGTGCCACTAAGCTGAAGTTGAGCATTCCAAAGACCCATGAGCGTGGTGTCAATACGCCCGGGTACAGAGTAGATATAGCTTGATCGGCTGCTATATTGCTCATACCGTGGTAATAATAGCCTAAGACAACACGAACTAGACCTGTCTTAGCCGACTTTGTACCGATGTACATGGAAGGCTAAACGTGTAGGTACAAATTCAGTTAAGATGGATCTTAGCCCTTTATGTTACCCCAGGATAGGTAATACAACAGCCGACTACAAGACATATTCACTTTGTAGCCGGGCGTTACGGTGTACATACCTGCAGCTCGTTCCAACCATGCCGCCAATTCGCGCCTATTACGGTAATCAGTATGGAAGGTATATTGTTGGTGTTAAGCTGGAATGGTCACCGAAGGGCCAGGATCAACCGGGAAGAAGAGACCAGAGTCTTTGATCTCCTCGTTGAGACTCATCCACGAAACGGACGGTTGCACGATGGCATCCATACTAAACAATTTTGATCAGTGCTCCTGTACTGCGGAGATGTTGATGCGTGCTCGCTTACTCATCGGCATGTAAAGACAAGATCTTGTCCATATATGAAAAGTCAATGCTCATGCCCCCGTACGGCGCAGAAAAGTTGGCTTCCAGACTGGAGCCTCCAGAGTAAGGTACTTCCGCCAGTTCAGTAACTCGCATGTCCATTTTGAAAAGTCACATACTCATAGGTATCTTGTATTTGAGACAAACTTTGGCAATCTGCGAGACTTCTTCTGTAGATTGGGGGTATGCGACTGCTACAGGGAGCTGATCGATGTTGATGGAAGACCATTCTGAGTAGCCGTGTCGCAGGAGATCTTCATCGTCTGTGCTGACGGCATCTCCACCAAGCGCAGACCTCAGCTCGTCAATGGCCTGCAATACGTCAACACAGAGCTTTGGTAGAATCCAGATTGTAAAGCCATGCCTTTTCCATTTCTGGTTTTGATGCATAACGAAGCACCTTCGAGCGCCATGGCAACGGCAAGCGATCAAAGTCATGGCTCACGCCGCCAATGTAAGCCGTGGCTCCGATCAAGGAAGAGAGCAGCATGACTCGTCTCGAGCTCCAGGACGGTTTTGGGAGGTCCTTTCCTGATCTGAAAGTCGGCTCAACTCCGCCAGTCTGGCGGGAAGCACCCCGCTTCAGATGCAGACTCGGCGAGGCAAGCGATTTGAGCCACAATGCCGGACGACGTAACATGACGGGAAACCAGAAGCTAGCTGGACTGGGATCGGTGGGACGTATAACAACTACCACAGTGGGCCACCAGAGGTTTACACCTAGCAGGCCGTTCAGAAGAGCAAGAGGGATGAAGCACGCGACATGATGGACTACGAGCGTTAGTATATTGTATTGTAACCTCCTGCGTCCTACACCGGGCCTTAGATATTAAATATTATTTTATTAGCGCTCTGATATTATTATTTTTACTTTAGTAGATAAGTTAAGTTAGGGTAAAAAATATTATTAAAGTAAAAAGGTTTTATATTATTCTATATCGCAAATCTACGATTTTATTTAGTAGTAGTTAAATATAATATATAGAATTAATAAAACTATATAATTAATATAATACTTATATTTTATTAAAATAATTTTTAGTATCTATATAAATTAGTATTTAATAAAATTTTTATTACTATATTTATACTCCTAAATTAACGTCTAGATATACTTATTATCTTTTATTTAAAATAACTATTATCTATATAAGTTTCTTTTTAAAATAAATCTATACTTTTAGCGTAGTATTTATATCTTTTAAAGAAATAATTACTAGCTATTATAGAGACTTAGATAAACTAGTTTTATAATATTATTAGTATAATAATAAATAATACTATAAATATATATAAATTAGTATATTAATAATTATTAAAAGTAAGTTAAAAAGAATATAGGCTAACCTAAAACTAAAGTAGAATAATATGGGACGATATATACTTTTATTTATTTTATTTAGCTTTTTTTAAATATTAAGTATAAAGGTATATATATACTCCTCCTTTTTTAAATTTCTTTTAGTTGTCCTACGCTACTATAGCTACACCTATTATTTAATTAATATAAATATATAAATAGATATAAGGAGGCGTATAAAAGAGAAAATAATAAAGGTACTATACTAAGGCTAATAAACTACTAGCTATATTAGTTAGTTATAACTAGTAATAGTACGTACACTTCTATAAAAAAAGCTTTAATAAAAAAATAAAGTTAAGTAAAATACTATATTAAAAATATATATTTATATATTAATTAAATAAAAGGGTATAGTTATAGTAGCTGTGTAGGCGACTAAAAGAGGTTTTAAAAATATTAAAAGTAGATATTAAAATAGGTTATAGCTATTTTATATAATATTTATATACTAATCGAATAAATAGTGTGGCTGTAGTAGCTTAGGGCGACTAAAAGGGGTTTTAGAAAAAGAGAAGTATATATATACCTTTATACCGGGCTCGACTGTAACGGCCAAGTCTAATAGGTTATAATAGTAGTACTTATTAAAAGGTATTTTATAATAAGAAAAAGACTTTTTTATTTCTTTTTAATACTAACTACCTATTTTTTTCGTACTTAAACTATTATATTTTGTACCTAAACTATTATATATTATTTTACCTATACTTATAGGTATTTTGTAATACTTTTCTCTTTTTTCTTAGTATATTATTACTACGTTCGTCTATTATATTTATTTATTATATTTACCTATTATATTTGCCCGTTATTATTAATTACTATTTTATATATAGCTTTTATATTATTACTAATACCCTTTTTACTAGCTTATTTACGTTCCGCAGCTATCGTGCTAGAGTTATTATTATTATTATATATTATAATACCTTATCCTTAAACTCTATATAATTAGGGTTTATCTAGTTATCTAGTACGGCTAAGAGCTATTATTTTTATCTAAAAATATATTTTAGGTTAACGTCGGTAATATAGCCTTTATTTACTATATAGGTTAATAATAATTACTATCGCCGTACTCGTGTAAGTATAGATATAGTATACGCTTACCTATTTTAATTATAAAGTTATAGTCTAAAAGTATTATTTTTACTATTTATTTCGTGCTATTTAATTACTTAGGCAGCCTAAGGCTTACTACAGTATCCTAAAGCTTTTTAAAAATTACTAGTAAGAGAGTCTTTAGTATATAGATATACTTAGTAGAGTACTAAATATTACGTTTATTACTTTTATAAAGTCGTTCGGCTATTATAATATAATATTTATAAAAAAAGGTGTAAGCAGCTGCCCGGTGTAATAGACTACTAGTTATACTTTTTTTATTATTTTATATATATAGGCGTATATAGTACTGAGACCACCGGCGTATATTAATATCCTATAGTATACTAGTAATAGTTAACTACCTCTACTTTATCTTTTTTTTATTTTATAAATAGGCGTCTAGTACTAAGTTAAAAGGTAACGCTTACTTACGTATTGCTATTTTAACTTATTATAACTAAGCCCTTAGTACGCCTATTAATATATAATTACGCACTGCGTCTTCTATTATTATATTTAGATTATTATAGAGCCGTTTTGCAGAAACCCCTATAGTAGCTAATAGTTATTTCTTTTAAAAATATAGGTATTACGCTAAAAGCGTAGCTTTATTTAAAAAAAAAAAAAAAAAAAAAAAACTTTTTTAATTTATTTTTATTTTTTATTTAAAAAAAAATTTAATTTTTATTTTTTTTTTTATTTTATATATTTTTTAAAAAAAAAAAAAATAAATATATATTTTTTTT
>JASEKS010000122.1:0-136081 GCA_030770415.1 Pleoardoris graminearum | reverse complement strand
TAATTATTATAATAAAATTATTATACCTTTTTTTTATAAAAAACCCAAAAAAAAAAATTTTATTTTTTTTTTTAAAAAAATAATTACAACCCAAAAATCGTTTCTTTTTTTAAAAAAAAAAAAAAAAAAAAAAAAACCTTTATACTATATATTTATATATTAATTAAATAAATAGTGTAGTTGTAGTGGCTCAAAGCAACTAAAAGGGGTTTAAAAAAAGGAGGGGTATATATATACCTTTATTACCTTTATATTATTTTATATAAATTACCTCCTTTATAATAGTCTTATAAAGGTATATATATACTCCTCCTTTTTCAAACCCCTTTTAGTCGCCCCAAGCTACTATAGCTACACTTTTTGTTTGATTAATATATAAATATATAAATACAAATATATAATAGTCTTTATCTTTTAATTTACTCCTACCTAACTTTTTTTCATATATTAAGTATAAAGGTATATATATACTCCTCCTTTTTTAAACTCTCTTTTAGTTGCCCTAAGCTACTATAGCTATACTTTTTATTTAATTAATATATAAATATATATAATAGTCTTTACTATTAAAGTTATTTTATTATTATTATAGTTTAGTAGTCGACACATTAAGTATAAAGGTATATACATACTCCTCCTTTTTTAAAACCCCTTTTGGTCGCCTACGCAGCCACCACAGCCACACTATTTATTTAATTAGTATATAAATATAATATATATAGTTTAGTAGTTTATATATACTATAGTATACTATATATATTATTTTTTATATATTAATTAAATAAAAGGTGCGGCTGTAGTGACTCGGGACGACTAAAAGAGGTTTAAAAAAGAAGGAGTATATATATATATATTTATATATACTATATCTAGTAGACAATATTTATTAAAATCTATATAGCTGTAAATATACTATATAAAAATTTATTTTATATATAAATTAATATTACGATAATTATATAAATTATAACTAATACTTAGTAGATAATTACTTAGTAGTTAAATATTTAGTAATTAAAAAGTAATTAAATTATATACTAAGCTAATATATATTTATATATTTATATACTAATCGAATAAAAAGTGTAGCTGTGGTGGCTCAGGGCGACTAAAAGGGATATTAAAAAAGAAGAAGTATATATATACCTTTATACTTAATATTCTATACTAATATTATTATTAATATATACTATATTATAGACGTTATTTATATAAAAATTTAAAAATTATATAAACTACTAAAGCTCTAAAGAATAGTAGAATAAAATCTAAAAAATAAAAACAAGTAAATACGTCGTAGAGTTTATAATAGATTTAATTAAATAAAGTCTCTATAATATTACTACAGGGGGGTAACACAAAAAAAAAATAAAAAAAAAGATACCTTTTTTAAAATTATATAACTTTTTAACTAGTAAGTCTAAAAATATAAAAAAAAAATATTATTTTAAAGAGAAAGAATATAAACCTCTATTTAGTAATATAAGGGCTACTTACTAAAGGGTTTAAGAGTAAAGAAAAAATAGTAAATATAGAAAATTTTTAGATCCCTCTATTAGGTTAATATAACTTTTTATTTAAGGTATAAAATTACCTTATTTTTATATATATAATAATAGATACTTTATTTTATTAATATATAAAATCTTTTATAGATTAATATAGTAATTATAATAAAGGTATATATATACTCCTCCTTTTCTAAAACCCCTTTTAGTTGCCCCGAGCTACTACAGCCACACTATTTGTTCGATTAATATATATATTTATATATTAATTAAATAAAAAGTGTGGCTGTGGTGGCTGTGTAGGCAACTAAAAGGGGTTTCAAAAAAGGAGGAGTATGTGTATGCCTTTATACTCAATAACGATTAATATATAAATATATAATATATAGTAATTATATAATTATTAATAAAAGTTAAATATTTAAATGTTTAATAATAAGCTAGTAAATAATATATTACTAGTATTTTATATAGTATTCCTAAGCTTCTATAACTACCTTATAATAGGTAGGAAGTAATAAATATAATTATTAATAACTTTATATAGTATTTTATTTTACTATTTTAAAATTACTTTATTTCTAGCTTCTATACTTTCTAAACTTAATTTTATACCTAAATTAGCTTTTATATTTTTATTAAGCTAATATTTTAAATTAGTTATAAATTTTTTATAGGGGACTAAATTAGGGGTTAAGGCTAGGTAAAGAAATAGTAAAATTTTATTATTTTTAAAATTATTTAAAACGTTCGTTATTATATAAATAGGGATAATATCTTAGTATAATTACTAACGTAAATTAATATTAGTGTAAGTTATATAATTATAATATAATAAAATTATATATATATATATATATTTATATATTAATTAAATAAAAGAATATAACTGTAGTAGTTATGTAGGCGACTAAAAGGTGTTTTAGAAAAGGAGGAGTAGGTGTATACCCTTATACTTAATGTCGAAAAAGTTATATATATATTATTATATTAAAAAAGGACCTAAAAAATCTATTAAGTTACTTACTACTTTTTAACTTTAGTTTAACTTTAAATATAAGGACTTTATTTATAAAATTTTTACTAGTAGAAGAAATAGAAGAATTAGCTATTTTAATAAATACTAAATAGCTTTTACTTTTTAACTAAATAGTATTCTAAACTTAGAATATTATAATATAACTTATAAAATACTTAATATAATTAATATTAAAAAAATAAAATAATAATATAAAAATATATAAAATATAATATATATTAAAATGTTAAAATAACTTATTGCATAATTAACTACTAGCTAGTTCTTTTTCTACTCTATTTTTACTTATTTTTTTTATAATACTACTTTCTAATCTTCTCTATTCATATTACTAACTTATGAAATAATTTTATTCTTTTTAAATTTAAATTTATATTATTTTTTATATTTTCTTTAACATGTTTTAATAGCTTTTTTTATATTTTTTTAGTTAATATTAGATTATTTACTACTTATATTAATATTATAAGTCTACTCTTATAAAACACTCTTTATATAAATCTTTTTATAATCTTCAGACTAATTTCTAATAATAGTCTTTAATTTTCTTTTTTAGGGCTTTTAATTATGTTCCTGTTAATAATTTATTGTTTAATTTAATATATATTAGAAACTCTATTTCTTTTAACTTTATTTATATTATTATTATTATAATTTTATTTTTAATATGTTATATAGTATTATAAATACTATTAGGAGTTCTTTTTAAAATAGAAATAATTATTAACATAGGAGTATTTACTTTTAAAGAAAATTAACTTTAGTTTTAAGTTCTATAAAATTTAGTGCTATATTAAGAGAATAAGAATCTAGGTTTATAAAATTAATAAGATATTATAATATATTATAATATTAATAATATACACGTGATTAGTAATTATATAAGTAAGAGCTAAGTTTTTACTAATTATATAAATATATAAATAAAGGTATACATATACTCCTCCTTTTTTGAACCTCCTTTTGGTTATCCCGAGCCACTATAGTTACACTATTTGTTCGATTAATATATAAATATATAAATATATTATTATTATATAAATTCTTATTAAAATTTAGATTACGTAATCTATACTAGGCCTAAAAGGATATAGTTAAAATTTTAGTTAGATATATTTACTAACTAAAAAGTTATAGGGTCTTAAAATAGGGGCTAAATAAATCTTTATATTTACGTAATTTTAATTTATTATATATACTTAATAAGTAGTACCTAACATTCTTATACTATTCTCTTTAATAATTTATTTAAAACGCTATTATATACGAATTTTTAGGCCTATTATTTAATTATATATAAATTTTAAAAAAAGGTATTGTTTTAGTTTTATCTTTTTTTGTAATACCCCCTATAATTACAGGGGAGTGAAAAAAAGTATAATTAAAAAAGTTACCTGTTTTAAAGTTATATAGTTTTATAATTAGTAAGCTAAAAAAAAATATAAGAAAAATAGCGTTTTAAGGAGAAAAACTAGTAGATTCTATTTACATAATTAGGGACTGCTTACTAGACGGTTCAGAGATTATAAAAAATTAATAAATATAGAATACTCCTAGAATTCTACTTTAGGCTATTATAAATTTTAATTTAATCTATAAAATTATCTTATTCTTATATATGTAATAATAGACAGTATATTTTATTTATAAATAAAGTATTATTATTAATAAAAGCTGAATGTTTAAATTTTTAATAATAAATTAGTAATAATAGATTACTAGTACTTAGTATAGTAGTGTTTAACTTCTATAACCGCCTTATAATAATTAGAGAGAAATAAAGTATAGTTATAAATAACTTTTTATATACGTTTATTTTTTTAACTGTATATAGAAAAATAACTTTTTTTTATTTATATTTTTTTAGACTAGTAACTCCACAGTACACTTTACCTTTTTTATATAATATATAACTTTTTATGGTATATTATTTTACTTTTTTATAATATTATTTTTAATAATTCCTATGCTTTTTATACTTAATTCTATACCTAAATTAGTCTTCTTAGTTTTAATTAATATTAATTTTAATAAATTCTATATATTTTTAATAGGATTTAAACTCGGACTATAGACTAAGTAAAGAAAAAGTTTAATTTTATTATTTTTAAATTAAGTTAAAACGAAATTATTTATATAGTTTTTAGTATTATCTTATTAGAATTATTATTCTATAATATTATTAATATAAAGATTATAATTATAATATAATATTATAATACATTATTTAATAAAAAGAAAGTTATATTACTTACTAAGTTTAATACTTAGTTTAACTATAGAATTAAATCTTTTTCGACACATTAAGTATAAAGGTATATATATACTTCTTCTTTTTTAAAATCCCTTTTAGTTGCCCCGAGCTACTATAGCTATATTATTTATTTAATTAGTATATAAATATATATATAGGATTAAGTACTTTATTTAATTAATTTTTACTAGTAAATAAAGTATTATTATTAAGTATTTTAATATATAGTAAATAACTTCTTTTACTTATATAAATAAATTTCTATACTTAGACAGTAATATCTCGGTTTATTATTTTATTATATTAATAATATTAATAATATAATATATATTTATATACTAATCGAATAAATAGTATAGTAGTAGTGTCTCAGGGTAACTAAAAGGAGTTTTAAAAAAGGAGGAATATATATATACCTTTATTTAATTATTATTCTTCTTGTTCTTGCACTTTTCCTTTAATATTAATAAGTTAGTTATATAACTATTAAACGCTTAGCTCTAGTAGCTATTTAATAGTTACTTTTAAAATTATAAAAATATAACTAACTACACTATCTACTAGTTAATTTATAATACTTTAAGTACTATTTACTTATTATCTATTACTTTCTATTTTTTATAAGCTTGTATAACTCTAAATATACTAACTCTATATAATTATTCTCTTTATTACCTTTTACCCTTCGCGCTCTATACTTAGCGCTTAGAATAAAGCGCTTAAAATGAGGTACTTATAATAAAACGCTTAGGATAATTTTATTACTTTTACTTATATAATAATCTTTATAACTTTTTAGATTCTAGTAATACTTTTTTTGTTAGTTATTATCTATAGTATCTAATTTTTAATTTTAATTTACTTATTATTTTAGCACTAATTAGCAGTGTTATATAAATTTTTTTAATTTAATTTACTACTTTAACGTATCTACTATTTTTAGTCTTTAGGTTTAGTTTTACTATTTTTTATAGTACTAGTAGTTTAAACGCTTCTAAGACTTCTATATAAATAATATTTATATATTTATATACTTATCGAATAAATAGTATGGCTGTAGTAGCTGTATAGGCAACTAAAAGTGGTTTTAAAAAAGGAGGAGTATATGTATACCTTTATTAATAATATTTATAATATAGTATATTTTAATAGTAATAATAGCTTATTAATAAAGGTATATACATACTCCTCCTTTTTTAAAACCTATTTTAGTCGCCTATACAGCCACTATAGCCACACCCTTTTATTTAATTAATATATAAATATAATAATAGCTTAGTAAATAACTTAATTACTTTTTAATTACTATATATATTTATATTTATATACTAATTAAATAAATAGTGTAGCTGTGGTGGCTCGGGGCGACTAAAAGGGGTTTTAAAAATAGAGGAGTATATATATACTTTTATTTTAATTACTAAATACTTAATTACTAAGTAATTTTTTACTATATATTAGTTAGGATATTTATAATTATTATAATGTTAATTTATATATAAAGTAAATTCTTATATAGTATATTTAAAACTACATAAGCTTTAATAAATCTAGACCTAAACCTAAATCTAAACCTAGATCTAGCCTACTATATATAATATATTAGTTTAGAGAAGCAATACCCTTTTAGTCGCCCCGAGCCACTACAGCCACACTTTTTATTCGATTAATATATAAATATATAATATACTATATTTTTTGTATACTAATCGAACAAATAGTGTGGCTGTGGTGGCTTAGGGCGACTAAAAGGGGTTTTAACAAAGGAGGAGTATATGTATACCTATATTATAATATACTATAGTATATATTAGCTAAGTATAAAGGTATATATATACTCCTCTTTTTTTTAAAACCTCTTTTAGTCGCTCTAAGCTATTATAGCTATACTATTTATTTAATTAATATATAAATATAGTATATATTAACTACTAATTCTTAGCTACTATAATAATAAGGTACTTTTTTAATATATTAAGTATAAAAATATATATATACTCTTTCTATTTTAAAATCTCTTTTAGTCGTCCTGAGCCACTACAGCTATACTATTTATTTAATTAATATATAAATATATATAATAAGGTAACTTATAATAGTAAATATTATATATTTATATACTAATTAAATAAATAGTATAGCTGTGGTAGCTTACGGTAACTAAAAGGGGTTTAAAAAAAATGAGTATATATATACCTTTATATTTAATATATTAAAAAAATTAGATAAGACTAGATTAAAAAAGGTATATCGCTTTATACTAGCGTACTAGCGCACTTAGCGCACCCCTCTAAAAAAATATTAAGTTAAAAAAGTTTAGTATAGACTACTGTATTCTTTAGAGAGATATATAGGTAGTAGTAGTTACTACTACCTACACATTTCTCTATTCTTATAGTTAATATAGTTAAAAGTTTATTAAATAAAAAGATACTTACTAAGATATTCTTTAAAATATTATTTTTTAAATATTTAGCTTCTGTATAGTATAGTCCTCTTTTTATAAATACTAATAACGATAAAATACGTATTCTAATTAATTTTAAGGCGTTTAGTATAGTTACTTAAGCTTTTTTTATAGTATCTGCCTACTTTACGGGTAATAAAAATATAACTTTAGTAGACGCTTACTAGTACTAGTATTTTATTTATTTAGAGGTAGCTAATTTAATTTATTTAAAAGTAACTAACGGAGAAGTTATTTATAATTTAAATAAAGTTATAGCTATTTTTAATAATAGATATTTGCCTAATAAGCTAATTAGATTATTAATAAAGGAAGCAGTTAAAGTTATAAATATTAAATTAATAGTATTAGCGGCGGCTTTAATAGGCGAAAATATAATAAAAGTAAATAAAATAAAAAAATATAATATATAGTTTATAGTAGAATTAATAGGTAAAATAAGTATTTTATAAATAGAGTAGGTGCTTCTCGGTATAAAAAATATAGTAAAGATAAAAGTAAAGACGATAGTACTAGTAAAGGTAATAGTAAAGGTAAAGACGTCTTAGGGATAATTAATATTTAAAAGTATTAGGGGGGCCTATATATAATATGTGTGTTCGGTGCGTAGACTAAGTAGGTAAATAGACGTGCTTACTGTCGCAGTAATAATTATAAGTAAAAAAGAAGATATAATTATAAATAAATATTAACTATTATTAAATGCTATACTACCTATATGTGTAGGCGGAGCGAAAAGTAATAGGAATAAATATAATCTTTATTTTATAAAAATAAAGTTAAAAATGTAATTAATAAGTTATAATAGTAGTTATTGGCTATAGTAAATACTATTATAAAGGAAGTATTATATAAAATAGCTAATAAAGGTATATATATACTTTTTTATTAAAACTACTTTTGGTCGCCTATATAGCCACTATAGCTATACTATTTATTTAATTATAGGGGGGTAAAATAAAAAAGGGTTAATTAAAAAAGATACCTTTTTTAAAATAATATAACTTTATAATTAGTAAGCTACAAAATACGAGAAAAATAGGGATTTAAAGAGAAAGTTTAGGAGATTCTACTCACCCTGTCAGGGGCTGCTTACTAAGGGGTTTAGGGGTAGTAAAAAATTAGTAAATATAGAAAAATTTTAAGACCGTACTTTAAGTTGGTACAACTTTTTATTTAAGGTGTAAAATTTATTTATTTTTATATATATTATAATTATACTTATAATATATAAGTATATAAAATATTTTTATATATTTATATATTATTAATATAATTATATATAAAAGTCACTTTTTTAAATTTTTAATAATAAACTAGTAAATAATAAATTACTAGTACTTAGTATAGTAGCCTTTAGCTTCTATAACCGCCTTATAACGGTTAGAAAGAGATAAAATACAGTTATTAATAACTTCTTATAGTATTTTATACTACTCTTTATTAATAACTCTTTTAAAAGCCTCTATACTATTTAAACTATTTTCTACACCTAAATTAGCCTTTTGATTTTTATTTAGCCCTAATTTTAATATACTCTATATATTTTCTATAGGGGCTAAATCAGGACTATAGGCTGGGTAAGGAAATAGTTTAATTTTATTATTTTTAAACTAAGTTAAAATGTTCTTAGTTTTATAAATAGGGACGTTATCTTGTTAAAATTGCTAACCTAAATTAATATTAATATAAAGATTATAATTATAATATAATATAATAATATATATATATATATATTATTATATTATTAAAAAAGGGGTAAAAAAGGATTATAAAACTTACCCGTTTTTATATAGGGTTTAACCTCAGGTATAAGGACTTTATTTATATAGTCCTTACTAGTATAAGAAGTAAAAGAATTAGGTGTTTTAATAAATACTAAATTACTTTTACCTCCTATCTAAATTGCACCCCAAACTTATAGTTTAAGGTCTTGTCCTATAAAATAATTAATATAATTAATATTAAAAACCTAAAACTATAACTTAAAAATATATAAAAAGTTATATATTTTATTATTTTAAAAAGTTAAAATAACTTACTTTGTGATTGGCTAACAGCCAGTTCTCTTCTAACTCTATTATTACTCCTTTTTTTATAATATTGTCTATTTTGTTGTCCCCTTTGTATTACTGACTTATTAGAGAATATTATTTTTTTTAAATTTATATTTTTAATATTTTTAATATTTTCTTTAGCGTAGTTTAATCTTTTTTTAGCGTTTTCTTTGTTGATTATTAGTTTTTTTTTACTTATATTAATAGAGTAGTCCTCTTTTTTTAAAAAGGTTTATAAAGTCCTTTTTGTAATATTTAGACTATTTTCTATTAATAGTCTTTTATTTTCTTTTTTAGGACTTTTAGTTAAGTCTTTATTAATAACTCTTTTATCTCTTAGAGTTAACTTTGAAACTCTGCCTTTTTTAATCTTTTTTATATTATAATTATCTTTTTCCTTCTTTTTAATACGTTGTATAGTATAATATATACTAGTAGGAGTTTTATTTAACGTAGTAGCAATTAAACTGGGTAAATTATTTGCTTTTAAATAAAGTTAAACTTAAGATTTAAGTTTTCAGAATTTTAGCTCCATTTTAAGGAAATAGGAGTTTAAGTTTATAAAAGTTAAAAGATATTATAATATACTATAATATTACTAATATATTACGTAATTATTGATTATATAAGTCTTAGTAATATTTTTATAATTAATATAATTTTAGTATTAGATTACTAATATACTTCGAAAATCTAGTCACGTGACCTATACTAGGCCTAAAAGAGTATAGTTAAAATTTTAGTTAAATATATTTAGTAACTAAAAAGTTCTAGGAATTTAAAAAAGGAGTTAAAAAATTACTATGTTTAGGTTATTTTAGTTATTAACGTATACTTACTAAGCAGTAATTAAAACAGTAATTAAAATCTCCTTAATTTTCTCTTTAACACGGTATTATTCACGTATTTTTAGGGTTATTAATTAATTTTATATAAATTTGTAAAAAAGATAACTTTTTGGATTAACCCTTTTTTGTTTCACCCCCCTGTAATATATAAATATATAAAATAGCTATAACTTATTATATAGCGTACTCTTAATATAGTATTTTTATTAAACTTTATTTTTTTATAAAAACTTTTTTAATAGGAGCGTACGTGCTACTACTAGTTATAGTATAACTAGTAGTTTATTAGCTTTAGTGTAGTGCCTTTATTATTTCTCTTTTTTATATTTATATATTAATTATATAAAAGAGTGTAGCTGTAGTGGCTGTGTAGGCGACTGAAAGGGGTTTTAAAAAAGGAGGAGTATATATATACCTTTATAATTTCTCTTTTTATACGCCTTCTTATACTCGTATATATAGTAAAAATATATATATATTTATATTATTACTTTACTTTTAGGGTAGCCTATATTCTTTTTTTATATTTATATATTAATTAAATAAATAGTATAGCTGTAGTAGCTTAGGGTAACTAAAAGGAGTTTTAAAAAAAGAAAAGTATATATATACCTTTATACTTAATATATTAAAAAAGTTAAGTAAAGCTAAATTAAAATAGATATAGCGCTACGCTAGACTATACTAGCGTACTAGTATACTTAACGCGTCCCCCTAAAAAAATATTAAATTAAAATAGTTTAGTACTAAAACTATATTTTTTTTAGAGATATATAGGTAGTAGTAGTTATTACTACCTATATATTTCTCTATTCTTATAGTTAATATAGTTAAACGTTTATAAAAAATACTTACTATATTATTCTTTAAATATCTAGCTTTTATATAGTATAGTCCTCCTTTTATTAATACTAATAATAATAAAATATATATTTTAATTTATCTTAAGGCTTCTAAAATAGTATTTAGTATAATTACTTAAGTTCTTTCTGCTATATTATTTTATTTTATAGGTAATAAAGATACGACTTTAGTAGACGCTTATTAGTATAGACACTTTATTTATCTAAAGGTAGCTAACGCTAATAAAGAAGTTAATTATAATTTATATAAAATTATAGTTATTTTTAACGATAACCACTAGTCTAATAAATTAATTAGATTATTAATAAAAGAAGCAGTTAAAGTTATAAATATTAGATTAATAGTATTAGCGGCGGCGGCGGCTTTAATAAGTAAAAATATAAAAGTAGAAAAAGTAAAGAAATATAATATAATATTTATAGTAAAATAAATAGGTAAGATAAATATTTTATAGATACGGTAGGTACTCCTTAGTATAAGGAATATAGTAAAAATAAAAGCAAAGGCAGTAGTAATAGTAAAAATAATAAATAGTAAAGCCTTTAGTAAATAAAAATACTAAAGTAATTAATATTTAAAAGTTTTAGAAGGGCCTATATATAGTTTTTTAGTTTCTTTAGTACATAGGCTAGGTAGGTAGACTAGTAGGTAAACGTATTTAGTATTATAGTTACCTATTTTTATAGATAAAAAAAGATTTATAATTATAAATAAAAATTATTAATTATTATTAAACGCTATACTACCTGTGTGTAGGCGGAGCAAAAAGTAATAGGAATAAATATAACCTCTATTTTATATAAAAATAAAGTCTAAAAAGTAACTAATAGATTATAACAGCAGTTGCCGGCGCCTATATTCTTTTTAACTTACTTTTAATAATACATTAAGTATAAAGGCATACACATACTCCTCCTTTGTTAAAATCCCTTTTAGTCGTCCCGAGCTACCACAGCTACACTATTTGTTTAATTAATATATAAATATATATATATACTTTTAATAATATATATATATATATTAGTATACTAATTAAATAAATAGTGTGGCTATAGTGGCTTAGAACAACTAAAAGGGTTTATAAAAAAAGGAGGAGTATATATATACCTTTATACTTAATGTGTCAAAAAAGAGATAATATATAATATATTAAATTCCTTACTTGGCTATTTTAACACATTAAGTATAATAGTATATATATACTCCTCCTTTTTTAAAATTTTTTTTAGTTACCTTAAGCTACTATAGTTACACTCTCTATTTAATTAATATATAAATATATATAATATATTAAATAAATTAAAAAATTTACTACTTACTTAATTAGAAACTAATTATTTTTTATAGTATTCTATTCTATCTGTTCCCTTTTATATTACTAACTTATAAAAAGAATTTTTTTTTTCTTTAGTGTATTATAGTTTTTTTTACACGTTTTCTTTATTTATAAGACATTTTTTAGTACTTATATTAATAGAGTCCTTTTTCTCTATTAAAAAGTTATATAAAGATTTTTTTATAGTATTTAATTGATATTTTATTAATACTCTTTTATTTTTTTATAAACTCCTAATTAAGTGTTTATAAATACGTTTTTTATCTCCTAAAGTTTATATAAAGAGAGGTAAAGTGTTATAGCTACTACGCCGTAATAGTATTATAAAATTAATATTAATTCTATTAAGGATCTATAGAAGTCTAATTTAAGAAATTATATTCATAGATTAAATATAGAATATAATATAAATATATAATAAAATTATATAAAAAGGATTTATAAATCTATTCTATAGATTTATAGAGTCTTAACTTTATTATTTTATAATATAAAACTAGTGATTTAGTAGGTAGCTATACGTATATAAATAATACTTTTTTTAACTATATCTAGGGGAATAATTGTTTTTGCCTATACCTTTTTTAGACTAGTGTCTTAATGCTACACTTTATATTTTTTATATAATAAAATATATTACTAATCTATGTAAAAGAATTAGACTACTCCTTAAGAAGGTTAGATAGTAATATAGAGATTTTATATTATAAAAATAAAAAATTTATAAATAGTATTTTATTTATAAAAGATAAAATTTACCTATTATTAAGTACGTAAAAATCCCTAGTAAGCTATATATAGAAATTCATAAAGAATTATATATAGAGCTTATTAATAGATAAAAATAATATAAAAGCCTATAACGTTAAAAAGTTTAATAAACTAAGTATAACCTGTCTATAAATTATAATAACTACCTATAATTATTAAATTAAGTCTAGACTAGCGGCGAATATATTTACTATATCTTATATATAAATTAGGAATTAATATAGACGAATACTAGTTAAATATTTACAGTATAATAGTTAGTATAATAGTATAAGTATACTAAAAATAATTAATAAGTTTAGTTTACTAGCTAAAATAAGTTAGTATACTAAAAGGACTAAGACTAAACTAACACTAACTGTTATAGTAGTAAAAATATTATTTTATTTTATACTTATAAGTAGGTTAGAGAGGAGTTAATTATTTTTTATTTTACTATTTAGAGAACTATTTTTACTATTACTACTAATTATACGTAAATAAATTAGGGGGGAGTTAATTATTATTACTATTTTATTATTAAGAGAGCTACTCCTACTTTTACTACTAATTATTATTTTAAGTACTATTATTTTTATATTATTAAATAATATCTATATAGACTATACTGGAGGAATAGTTAGGGATTTAAAAATAGTAATTAAGAATATAAAAAGAATAAAACTAATAATATTATATTTTTTTAGTACTTTTAGGACTGTTTAAAAATTTTTATTAATATATTTTATAAGTAGATTTTTATTAATAGTATTTATATTAGAATTTTACTAAGTAGTATTTAAACT
Source organism: Pleoardoris graminearum (assembly GCA_030770415.1). Classification (NCBI taxonomy): domain Eukaryota; kingdom Fungi; phylum Ascomycota; class Dothideomycetes; order Pleosporales; family Didymosphaeriaceae; genus Pleoardoris; species Pleoardoris graminearum. The sequence goes on along the minus strand of JASEKS010000122.1, from coordinate 122,152 downwards.
AGAATTTTACTAAGCGGTATTAGAAGAGCCTTTAAAAAATATATTTAATTTTTTATTAATACGTTCCTAATAGACGGTGTTAGATAATTAGGAAAATAGAGAATTAGATAGTTATTAAATTATTTTATTTTTACTTATAGTAAAATCGTCTCTAGTTTAAATAATATTAAAAAATAGTTATAATATAATATTTTTTTACAGTTTTATTTTTTTTTAAGTTTTATAATTAATATACGTATTCTAGACGGAATTAAAACTAAAATAAAATATAAAAAATAAGGAGACTAAATAAACTATAATATTATTTAGGTATTATTAGGTAAGTATATACTATTAAACTAGTTTCTTTTAGGCGTTATTTTCTTCTTCTTTTTATTATTTTTAGAAGTCTTTTTTAGTTTAGAGGTTTTAAACGACTAAAACTTAAAAGTATTATTAAATAAAATAACTATAATATTAGTCTATTATAGTAAGGTATTAGTTTTTAAAGTACCTAGAAAAGTAGCTGTAGGTAACCTATTATTATTTTTTTAATTATTATTATTTATACTATTTAGCCTATTAGTACTTAGTATAGAATTTTTATATAACTATTATATATTAGGTGTAGATTTAAATTTAAGCGTAGCCCTTACGAACTGTTTATTTACTTATTTAAGCCCTTTTTTACTACTATCTATATTTAAAAGGATATTAAAACTAAAAAAATTATCTAAAGGCTTCTATAGGTATTAATAGTATTAAGTAAATATATATTTATTATTAAGTATAGCTAACGCTATATAGTATATAAGCTAAACGTTTTTTTATTAAATAGTAACACGTTTAGCGTAAATAGCGGCTATATTTATATTTATAAATATTAGCTTATATTAGTAAAAACTAATACTATACTAATATCTATATTTAAAGAAATTAATAAAGTAGAACTTAGTAATAGTTTATAGTATTTTAATTATATTTTATTACAAGCGTATATCTAGTATTAGACTAATATTTATAGTATTTTTATAAATTAGCTATTAAAATAGCGTAATACGTATTAGGAGACTAGTAAAGTACTAATAATATTTAATCTCTTAAAGTATTTAAACTAGAGAATAAATAAGTATAATACTAAACTAATACTAAACTAATATTTACTATTTAGCTTATACTAATAAAACTTATTAATCTTTATTATAAAGTTAAATATACGCTTTTAATTATATAGATTAGAATTATTGTAAACTAAATAGTTTTTTATTTTAAAAATTAAAAGTTCTAATTTAATATTAGTAAGTAACTAATACTTAAATTAATATTTTACTTACTATAAGGCGATTTTATTATATTTATAAATAAAAATTTATCGCTTTTACTACTTTTAGTATAAAAGTTAGGGTAGTAATTTAGTAAAAGCGTATTTTTTTTAAATATATACTATACTACGGGTATTATAGAGTATACGTAGATAAATTTAGATTAGTAATAATTATTATTAAAATTTATATTTTAATAAAGTAGCGGCTGTATAACGTAAAGAGTTAAAAAAAAAAAAGAAAAAAAAAAGTAAAGTATAAAGAGAGAGAGTAGAGTAAAATAGTTTTTATATACTATTATTAAGTATACCTAGCGTTTACAACTATAATATAATAATTAAGTAAAAGTAAAAGTAACTAATACGTATAGAATAAATAGTATAGCTATAATATAGATATAAAAACTAGTATTAGTTTTGTATTAGTTACTTTACAGTTATATATATATATAGTAAATATAATATAGTTTATAGTACTTAAGTCTACCTACTTATTAATTAGTTATACTATTTTAGGTAATTTAATAAGTATATAAACGTATTTAAGTCTGTATATAAATACGTAATTATATATTTTTACTAAAATAAAAGAAAAAGTAATAGTAGTATATAGAAATAATATAATTAATTTAGGTATTAGTCTAAATATTAGGTAAATTTTATACTTAGTAAATAATATATTACTTAAACTACTTAATATTATAACCGCGCGGTAACTAAATAAAAATATATAAAATATAAAGTAAAGGTAGTTTACTGTAAAAGTATTTTTAGGTAATTATATAATAAATTATATATAATATATCTATACGTATAAATCTATAAATAACTCTAAATAATAATAGTAGCCTTTTACCCTTATAACTATACTTTTTTAGTTTTTTACTACTACTACCTTACAATCTATACTTTACTATACCTCTTTATAAATACTAATACTTTATAAGTATTAGTAACCCTTTTTAGAATATAAAATAGTAAATATTAAAAAGTTAAAAAGGTGTTACGTAGATAATAAATATATATTTTATACATATTTTAAAAAAATACTATAGTAAAATAAAAGCTCTTTAGTAAAGCATTATAATAAAATTATAATAAAATAACTAACTAAAAAACGTAATTAAACGTATATACTTAGGGGCTACTTATAGTAACGTAACTAATTTTTAATAGTACTAATTTAGTAATAAAGAAAGAAATAAAAAAATAATTATATATATAAATTAATAACGTAACTATAGTAAAAAGATAAATATTAGTTTAAGTATTAGTTATAATTTTAGATACTAATAGTTACTAGATATACGTAGTAAATAACTTAGTATTAAAAAGCTATAGTCTAAAAAGTAACTAAAAATAATATACTATAAATACTGCTTAAAGGACTACTAGAAAAATAATAAATTATATATAATATACTAAAGTAGTATTTACTAGTATACTATTACTATAATAGCTATTTATCTTTTAGTAATATACTAGTTTCTACTAGTATAGTATTTTTAGTAATAAGTAATTATATATTTATATAATAATTAAACAAATAGTGTGGCTGTAGTGGCTTAGGGCAACTAAAAGGAGTTTTAAAAAAGGAGGAGTATATATATACCTTTATACTTAATATGTTAAAAAAGTTAGGTAAGGCTAGATTAAAAAAAGGTATAGCGAGTAATGAGTAATATATCTTTTATATCTAGTACTTTCTTATACTCTAGTATATTTTTTAATATACTAGCTAATTTAGTAACTTATACTATAAGCTAAAATAATATAAGTTTTAGTAATACTAGAGTTAGCGTTAGTATTAGTACTATAGTAAATATAAAAAATAAAAATAAAATATTATAGATATTAATAATAATAAAAAAGAAGTTATAAATATTAATAATAATATATTTTTTATATTTATATATTAATCGAATAAAAAGTGTAACTATAGTAACTCGGGGTAACCCAAAATTAATAATAATAAATAGGAATAATATACTATAAAAGTAAATAAAGTAATTTATATAGTTAAAAGAGTAATATTTATTAGCCTATTATATAAAGAGTTTTAATACTACTATAAGATTTATAAATAAGTAAATCTAAAGTAGTAATTTTTAAAAGAGGGTATAAGTATACTATAATACAGAATTAGCTACGTTAACTTTATAATATATATATAAATATATACTTGACTAATACTAGACTAATACCTTATAAAATTATATTTAATAGTTAGTCCTAAATACTAATCTAGTCTTAAAAGAATATAAGTAAAAGTTTAACTAAAAGTAACATATATTACTATAAGTAAGTAAGTATTAATAAATAGGGTAAACTATTTTAATTTAAATATATAATAGACTATTATTTAGTACGTAGCGTTAATAAATACTAATTATTTTTATACTATTAGTTATAGTAGGCTTTCTATTTTATTATTTTAGCGTCTATTCTTTACTAAAAAAAGATTATATTTAGTTTAATATATAACTACTAACTTAGCTATAGTAATTTTTTAAACTATTATACTATAAAATATTACTATTTATTAAAATATACAGGGGGGTAAAAGCGAAAAGAGTACTCTAAAAAAATACCTTTTTTAAAATAAAATAACTTTATAATTAAAAAGCTAAAAAATATAAAAAAAATAGGATTCTAAAGAAAAAGACTAGTAGATTTTACTAACCCTATTAGTTGCTGCTTATTAAGACCTTTAGGGATAAAAATAAATTAGTAAATATTAAATATTTTTAGGACCCTACTTTAGGCTATTATAACTTTTTATTTAAGATGTAAAATTGGCCTATTTTTATATATATAATAATAGATTATATATTATATTAATATATAAATTATTTTTATATATTTATATATTTATTATATAATTATTAATAAAAGTTAAATTTTTACAATTTTAGTAATAAACTAGTAAATAATATATTACTAGTACTAATTATAGTATCCTTTAAATTCTATAAGTATCTTATAATAGCTAGGAGGTAATAAAATATAATTATTAATAACTTTTTATAGTATTTTAATTTACTTTTTAAAAAACGCGCTTTAAATAGCCTCTATACTTTTTAAATATAATTTTATATATAAGTTAACTCCTTTATTTTTATGTAGCCTAGATTTTATATAATTTTATATATTTATTATAGAGGCTAAATCAGTGTTAGGGGCTAGGTAAAATAAAATAAAATTTTAATTCTTCTTAAACTCGTTTAAAACGTCTGTTATTTTATTAATAAGAGAGTTATCTTATTAAAATTTATAATATATATTAATATTTATATAAGGTTTATAATTATAATATAATAGTATACTATATTTATATAGATCTATTATTATATTAAAAAAAGTACTAAAAAATCTATTAAGTTACTTACCCCTATTTATCTTTAGATTAACTTTATATATAAGGACTTTTTTTCTTTAGTTTTTACTAGTAAAAGAAATAAATAAATTACGTATTTTAGTAAGTAATAAATTATTTTTTCCTTTTAACTAAATAGTATACTAAATTTAGAATAATAATTTATTACTAATAAAATAGTTAATATTATTAATATTAAAAAAGTATAACTATACTATAAAACTATATAAAACTATATATATATTAAAATATTAAAATAACTCACTTACTAAGTAGCTAATAGCTAGTTTATATCTAATTCTATTTTCTCTCCTTTATCTATAATATTTTTTTATAACTTGTCTCTTTTATATTACTAAGTTAATAGATAATATTATTATATTTTAAATTTATATTTATAATATTTTTTATCTTTCTTTTAGCGTATTTTAATATCCTTATTAGCGTTTTTTATACTATTTATACATATTTTTTATTTATAGTAATATTTGAACACTTCTCTTTTAAAATCTAATTATAAGAAGTTTTTTAAAATATTTATACTATTTTTTAATAATATAGTTTTTATTTCTTTTTTAGGACCTTTAATAACGTTTCTATTAATAATTCTTTTTATACTTTAAATTATCTTAGAAACTCTATCTCTTTTAACTTTATTTATATTATTATTATTATTATTTTAGTTTTAATATATAGTATAGTATTATAAATACTTTTAGAAGTTCTTTTTATAGTAAAAATAATTATTAGAATATAGTCTCGACAAAGACCTAAAGGTTTTAAAGTTATAATAAAATAATTAATATAGAATATTTTATTCTATTTAGTTATATACTAAGCTATTTATTTTTATTACTCTAGATTTACTAGTTATTATCGTTGTATTAAAAGTGTTTAGCCTAGAAAGGCTATAAGGCTTCTTATATCTTTTGCCTATTTTATACCTATACTAGTATACTTTATTACCTTTTTAATAAAGCTTAGATAGTCCTCTATATTTACCTTTATATCTAGTAAGCGCTCTTATATACCTAAAATAACGTTTTTATTATACTACTAGTTCTCTTTTAACTTACCTATACTTATTAGTTTTAGTTATTATTATTACTCCTATAAAATAACTTACTATATACCTTTAGTAACTAGTATATATCTATAAGTAATAAGCCGATTAGCTCTTTCTCTTATAATATAGGCAGATTATAATATAATAGTTACCTTATTTATAGCTCTAGGCTTTTAAGGATTTTACCTATTACGCGGTAGCTATTTTTATTTATTAGTTATATACTTATAGTACTATAGTACTATATATAGTACTAGATATTATTAGTAATTACTATACTTAGCGCGGGTTGTAATAGTTTAGTTATAATATTAATTTATTTTATAGATATTATATACTTTATAAATATTATATACTTTATAGTGCCTTTTATAGTATCTTTTATAATATCTTTTATAGTATCTAGCGTAAGCCTATATTATATTTTACGGCGCCTAGCGTAGGCCTATATATATACTTTTAGGTCTATTTTATAGTATTAAAAGCATACCTCTTAAATACGTAGTTATAGGAGTACTATATTATAATTAGTAAAATAATATCTTACGCGTTACGCTGCGTACTATAAATATAATATTTTTTTTTCTCTTTTTTTATAAATGCCTACTTAGTATTAGTTATAATAGTAGATATATAAGTATAAGTTACTATAGAGTAATAAATTATACTAAACTATAAATTTATTAAGTACTATTAAGTAGTTATTACGTACCTATTTTAGTACTATTTTTTTTAATTAGACTTAGCGTAATACCTTTAAGAGCCGGTTATTAGGTTCTATAGTATATATAGCACTTTCCTTCCTAATTAGATAGTTACTAATAGCAATTTTATTATAAAAAAAAAAAAAATTATTAAAATAGAAATATTTACTTTTAAAAAAAGACTAACTTTAGATTTAATTTTTATTAAATTTAGTATGATAGTAAAGAAATAGAAGTTTAGATTTATAATATTAAAAAGATATTATTATATACTATAATATTAATAATATATTACGTAATTAGTAATTATATAAGCAGGAGCTAAATTTTTACTAATTTTATAAATCTATTATTATATAATAAATTCTTATTAAAAGTGGGGTTACGTGATCTATACTACGCCTAGAAGGGTATAGTTAAGCTTTTAGTTAAATATATATACGAACTAAAAAGTTATAGGAACCTAAAAAAGGCGTTTAAAAAATTACTATATTTAAGTAATGTTAATTTAATACACGTAATTAATATATAGTAAGTAAAATTCTTATATAATTTTTTATTATTTTCTCTTTAAAACGCTGTTATTTACGTATTTTTAGGCTTAGTAATTAATTTTATATAAATTTTTAAAAACTATAACTTTTTCGAGTACTCTTTTTCGCTTTTACCCCCCTGTAACTACTATATATTATATACGTATACTCTTTTAATTATATAAACTAGACTACTAAAACTATACTTAGTTTATTACCTAATATTTATACTATAAGTAAAATATTAGTATTAGTATTATTACTTCCTAATAAAAAATATAAATAAATATTTTTTTAAACCTTTTTTACTAAAGTAAAGTAATAAGAATACTAAATATAATATATTTTATTAAAAATAGGTAGTTAGCGGCCCTAAAAAATATTAAGCTTAGCTATCTTTATTAGTAAAGAAATAAATAAATTTTATTTATATCCTTTTATATATAGGGTATTAAAAGTTACTTTTTAGCTAGCGCTTCTTTATAGGCACTATAGAGGAATAATAATATAAAAATATAAAAATATAGTACTAGTCTTAAGTATTAGTTTTAAATATTAGCCCTAAGTATTAGTCTTTAGTATTAGTTGAAGAAAAAGTATAAATATAACCTCTTTAAAAGGTTATATATATATAGTATTTTAAATAGTTAGTAATTAAACTACTTTTTTTTTTATTTAGTTTAGATATTCTCCACTTTCTTTAATTTTAATCTTTAATAAGGAAACGGTATATTAAATACTAAATTATATAAGCTATATATACGTAAAATCGCTACGTATAATAGCTTAGCTATATAATTTTTTTCTATAGTTATAAAAATTTTTATAAAATAGAGACTAAGTCTTTAAAATTTATAAATAGTAATAGCTTAAATTTAGTAAAATAGAAATTATATACGGGTTTCTATTACCCTATTATAAATAAATTTATATAGAATTAAAAATATAGAAAATACTATAGTTTTAAATTTAGTATTATAAAGTTCTATTTTAGTATACTATTTAAATATAGTAAAAATAGTTAAAGATACAATTATATTATAATTCTATATAGTTAGTAATTAAATTAAATTAATAATTTTTTTAACTATTTTATTTATAAGACCGCGTTTAGTCTATATATTAGTTAAAAGTAATATTTAGCTACTAATAAAAAGTAAGAGCTAGTTTTTTAGATTTTTAGTCTTATTAACTAATATAAAAGCATAAAATAGTTTATTATACTTAGTATTATAAACTAATATAGACTATTATTAGATTTAGAATTAGTTATAGTTTATTTAGTATACCTTATTTTAGTATATATAAAAACTAAATATATTCTTTAATATACTAAATTTAGCTAAAGAAAGTATAGATATATATTTTATTTAAAAAAGTTTTTAATTAGTATAAATGCTCTTATTAGTCCTAAGATAAAAAAAAATATTATAAAAAGAAACTTTTATATTACTCTACTACTACTATATAATTTTTAAAATAATAATTTTAATAAACTATTTATATAACTATTTTACGCGGCTGTAGATATTACTTTATAAAAACAAGATATTATAAAAAGGTAACTATTTAACTAGTAATAGCTAGTAAAAATCTTTAAAAAGAATAACGTTAAAACTAGTAAATAGTTAATAGGCTAACTTAGGTTAAATTTTTTTTAGGCGAGTACTAATCTAGATAAGTAAATTAAAGCTAATTATAAACTTTTTATTAATAATAATATACTAGATTAATATAAAAATAGTCTAAAGTTATTATAATATAGTACTACTAAGGGGCTTTATAGGGCCGTTCTTATATATAACTAGTATTTAGAAAAGGTTATTAATAGTATAACTATTAATAAACAATATAGTAATACTAGTAGAACTAAATTATATAATTATTAAAAAAGTATTAGTTTTTTAAACTAAAACTTTAAGTCGCGTAAATATTAATTTATTAATATAAATTTTTTTAGTACTAGCTTTACTATTTAAATTAATAAGTAATTAAAAAAGAGTACGTCTAGCTAGAATAGTATTAAAGTAGTTAATAACTATATTAAATAAAAGTTTTTATTTATTAGAAAGAAACCTTTCTCTTTTAGTTAAAGTATTAGTATTAGTATTAGTTTTTATAACTACTAAATACCTTTAGATATATTTTTTTTAGTATATAGTACTATTAAAATTATATAAATTAGTATATTTATTAGTATTTTAGTCCTTAATACGATTAATTAACTAGAATCTTAATATTTTACTATTAATTAGCTATTTATTTAAGGCTAGGCTGCGCGTAGTAAGCTTATTAAATAAAAAAATTTTTATAAGTATTTTTTTTAAAATTAAAATTTTTTAGCTTAGTATTCATAACCTCTTTTTTATAGTAATTAGTAATAGGATATATATAATACTATTAATATAATATATGGCGGCGTGGCACAGTGGGCATGTGCCATAGTAAATACTAAGATTTCCTCGAATTTTCGAGGTCTTCTTACGTATTAGAGGTTCGATTCCTCTCGCTGTTGCAGTATTCTATAAACGCGCCTACTTTACATAGTAAAGTACAGAGTTTTTAGAAGTATAGGGCAGCGCTAAGGAATTAATATAAGGCTATAGGGAAGCTAAAATCTCTACGCGGAACGCGTTACATTTAGAGGTATTTTAGGCTAAATTGCTATCTAATATTAGACAAGATAAAAATCTATTCCTAAATAGGCTTAGCGTAGCGAACTAGGCCTAATTAGGTAATAGATTAGTAGTTTAATATAATATTATTTAGTAATATAACCTATATATTAGTTTAGGAATTAAAGAGCTGGTTGTTAGTTCGCTTAGAAGATAAAGGACTTTCCTTAAATAGTTAGGTAGCCTTAATTAAAGGCTTATTTTTTTAAAAAAAAAAAAAAAAAATATAATATATAGGCCTTAGTATTAGTCTAAATTATAGTACTAAAAATAATTTATATAATACTAAATTTATAGAATAGATAGTAAAATATAAGTTAAACTCTATAAAATTAACTAGGATTAGTTATTAGTAAGTACCTAAAAAAGTATAATAAAATTTTTAAATTTATTTAAGAGCGCTGTATAAAAACCCGTTTTATATAGTTAAAATAAAAAAAAAGTTAATATAAAATATTACTTTTTTAGTAGCTAGGCGCTTCTTATATTTTTATAGTAATAAGTAACCTAATTAAAATAGTATATTTATATTATTAGGTCTATTATTTAGGATAACCTGGCGTTAATTAAAGAAGAAAACTATTAATTAAGCTAATTTTAAATAATAATTAACTATAATAATAACGCGCGATAAGTAAATTAAAAATAACTTAAATAGTATATATAAAACCTTTTAAGTAAAATAATCTTATTTATTAATAGTCTTATTTAAAAGTTTTAAAATAAATAAAATAAGCGCGCAGTTATTACTAATATAAAATAAAACTAAACTAGGTAGATTTTTTTATAGTAGAGTCTTCTCCTTAAATTTAAAAATATAAATACTAGTATATTATAATACGTTTATTATACTAGTATAAATCTAAATATTAGTATTAGTCTATTAGCCTAATACTAAAGCTATATAGTAGGGATTTAGGTATAAGTAGTTATATACTAGCTTATATTACTTATAGTATTTATTAAAAGGTATTTTAAATATAGGCTCTATTTATATAAATTATAGTGTACAGAATTAAATAACTAGCTTTTTAGTATACTTATTTTTTTAAATATAGTAAAAGGTAATATAATAGGAAATATAATACTATATTAATATTAATAATAATTTTTAATAGTTAAAAGTTATTTAATTATATAAAAGAGATGGAGGCGTTATATTATTAATAACTATTAGGGCGGTATTAGGATAAGGGGGTTTAAAATATATAGTAGAAATTATATTAGTTTAGTATTAAACTAGACATTTTGTATTAACTTTAGTTATAGATAGACCTAATTTAATATTTAAATTAAAGGTATTACTAATTTAGTATAGATTATAGTTATATATACTACTACGGCCTTACTACTTATATTAATTTTAAAAATCTCTAATATTTAATAGTAAAGTAAAAATATACTTTTTAAATATAGTGAAGCGTGTGTAAAAATAGTAAGTAATAATATAAAATGCCCCGAGCCACTACAGCCACACTATTTATTTGATGAATATATAAATATATATATAGCTATAAAAAAGATAATAAATAATATTAAACTTTTACGTTAGTAAAGCTATACGTAATAAGTATTAGTTAAAATATTAAGTTAAAATTATAGTAATATTTACTATTACCTCTAACTTCTTTTTTTTATTTTACTAGTATAATCTTTTTCAACACATTGAGTATGAAGGCATGCACATACTCCTCCTTTTTTAAAACCCCTTTTAGTCGCCTACACAGCCACCGCAGCCACACCCTTTTATTCGATTAATATACAAATATAAATATATTTTACTAGTATAATTTTATTTTTTAAAAGATCTATATCTATCTAAACTATTTTATTAATAAGAGATATACTTTAGTTAGGGCTATTAAACTATACCTAAATATTTTTTATATCTATTATAATTTTATTATTATTTTAGTAAGCTAAAAATTTAGTGCGCGTAGTAAAGACTTTATATATAATATAATTAATAATAGTATAATAAAATTATAAGTAATAACTAAACTACCTATCTTTATAGTATATTCTATACTATATTTAAGTAATAAAGTTAACTTTCCGTAAATAAGTCTTATTATAATTAGTAAAACTATAAGGGAAAAAATAAAAAAATAAAACTAAAGTACTGTATAGTATACTTAAATTTAATAATAAAGGTTTAATAGATTATATTTATAAAACAATAAATCTATTATATACGTAATTAGATCTAGTTATAAAAAGACTTAAATTTAGAGACTAAAGGGCTAAAATTAGGAATAGTAGATATATTTACTAGTTTAATATTAGGGTTTTTAGAAGTCTAGTTAGCTTTTTTATATAATAATTTTTTTAGGTTTTATAAAAAATTATCTAATTTATCTAAACTATTATATATTTATATACTAATTAAACAAATAGTGTAGCTGTGGTAGCTCGGGGCAACTAAAACGGGTTTTAAAAAAGGAGGAGTATATATATACCTTTATAGTCTAAATTATTATAAAACTTATTATTTAGGGTACTGTAGTCTAAATTATAATAAAGTAAAGAATTAGTCTAGGTATTAGTCTAAATATTAATATAATTTTTAGATTTTATAAAGTTAACTCCTACGTTTAGGTAGATAATTTTTAATTACTCTTTAACTAATTTATTAAAAAGGAGTATTTTAATAACAGTAGAATTTATTAATGTATTAATATAATTAAGATAATATAAAACTAAAAATATAACTACTACTATAGAACTAAGCGGTAAATATAGTAATTTTTTTAAATTAGTAATTAATTAACTTTAAATTATTATTATTAATATAGACCGGTTTTAGAATAAAAATTTTATTATTTTAAAAAAATTTAAGTAATTAATTAAAAACTTACGTAGTATTTATAGAGAAATTATAAATATAATTTTAATAGTAATATTAGGGTTTTTAATAGGTATAGACTTCTATTATAACTTAAATATATATAATTAAACACTCCTCTATATTAATAAAAGGAAGTAAAAATACTAGTATAGCTCTAGAATTTATATTATTAATAGCACTATAAAGAGGAATATAACGTAAACTAAAATTTTTAATATAATCTTACTAATAATTCTTATACTTATCTTTATAGATATTTAAATAAAACTAATATTAGTTATATATTTTATACCTATTTATTTAAATCTTATTTAGTATTTTATAAAACTGTATAATATATATCTTTTTATTAAGTAGTAGTATAGGCTTTTAAAGGTAGTCTATACTATTTATATTTATAAAGAGCCTTACTAGAATATTTTACGAAATTTTTTTATAACTATAAAGTCCTTTAAATTAAAAAGATTATTATTTAATATATACTTATTTAACTCTTTATTATAAAACTGCTAATTATTCTTTATACTTATAAAGACTAATACTTTATTTAATACTTAAAGTTAGCTAAAAGAGATATCTTCTAAATCTAATATATATCTAGTAGGGGTTAAATATATTTTTCTCTATAATAAAGTATAAAGAGATTTTATAGTTATATAATCTAGTATTAGCTTATATATAGGTGATAATAGAAGTAAAAAATTAAAGTTTTTATAGAGTTAGCTATACGTAGGACTTAATTATTATAATAATAAAGAGGTAAAAATATTTAATATATACAGAAATAACGAGAACATAAATAAGTAATAAAAAAATATATTTTTATATAAACTATAGTATAGCGGATAACGCGTAAATATATATATAATATTAATAAATATATAATATTTTAGAAATAGTAGTTATAATTTTAATTAAGTATTATTATAGTAATTAGTATACCGTTTCTTTAATTTTCTATTAGTAAATATATTATTTAATAGAGTAAGTACTTAATTATATTTTATATAAATAAAAGCACTGCGTTAGTTAGCAATATTAGAAATTAAAAATAAAAAGTAATTAGAGTAATAGACACGTATATAACGTATTAAAGTATTAGTTTAAATATTAGTTTAGGTATTAGTCTTAGCGCTTTTAGGGGTTATAATAAAACCTATATAATAACTATAAAACTAAGAATATAATTTTAATAAATATATATTTTTTATAATTTAGGTACTAATTATTAATTTTTTAAGAAAATATAGTTTTTTTTAAGTTTATTTATTTAATTAGAGTTGTAAAGCTTCTACTTAATCTATTCTTAAAGTTTTAAAACTTAATTAGTAAACTCTTTATCCTATATTAGAGATTTAAAATAAATATTCTTTTTAAACTACTTTTTCTATTATACTATAAGACTATAGTACTCTAAAAAGGTATATAAAATATAATAGTTATAATTTATTAGTAGTTTAATCTACTTAAGACTAGAAAGACAGAGTTTAAAAGTAGCTAAATAATTAAAAATAGACTAAAGTCCTCTATAAAGTATTAGTATAATATTAAGAATATATACAATACCTCTTACTAAAATTAGTTTAATATATCTATAATATTTTTAGAAATAATTATCTTAGGGTTATTAACTATTAAAACACTTATATTTAGAGGGCTTATAAGCGGTATTAAAGAAAATAATATTAAAAAAAAAAGTTATAATAGAGGAGGATAATATATTATATTAATTATTTTAATCTATTACACTTTATATATTTATTAGTATATATATAAGTTGTAAGTATAAAGGTACTAAATAAAAAAAAAGAAAATCGAGTTTTTAGAGAAAAAAATTTTCATAAATATTATATTAGATAGTATTAGTCTAAGGCTAGTAGAGTAGTTTTAAAGTTTTATAGCTAATAAGTAGCTAATACTACGGAGTAATATTATTAGATATATTAGTATATAGAGAAATAATATTATATTACGTTTTATTAGCTAATAGAATATATAAAATATAATAAATCTAATTAATAGTAGCGTCTTATTTTTATTTTAATTAGGCCTAAAGTTTAGCCGCTTTTTAATTAATTTTAATATATAAGTCCTTTTTGTCGTTCCTCCTTAGGGAATAATAAATAATAGATATTTTAAGTAACCGATTCTTATTATTAATTTTCTATATTATTATTAATTTTTATTTTAATATCTTTATATTATTTACACTCTTTTTAATCCTTACTCTACTCTAAAATAAAATTAGTATATTACCTAATAAGACTAAGCGAGTCCTATTATACTTTAATAATTATATTTTAAAAGTAATTCTAGAAACGTACTAAGTTATACTACTTAATAATAGTCCTAATACCGCTTTTATAAACGGTTTCATTAAACTCTATAAACTAGGTCTAGATAAAGAAATAAATTAACTATTTTAATAATAAAAGTAAGCTCTAAAAAGAGGCTTATAATTAGTTAATAAAGTAGATTAGAACCATTTTAAAAGAAAAAAGTAAGGGAGCTAATAGTACCTTATAAAGCTAACTTAATAAAATTAAGGCGTAACTTATAAATAGGCCGTTTAAACTCGCGAAACTAGATATATTAATAAAATATATAAAAGACTTTAAAGAATCTTAGTCTTAATAGTACTTTGTATTAATCTTAAATAAATATATTTTAATATTAATAAATAGAAGATAATATATATAGTTACCTAATCTACTAAAAAAGTAATAACTAGTTTAATAACTACTTTATAGACTACTAGATAAATAAAAAAAATAATTAATATACTAAAATTAATTTTATTTTTAATATCTACGTATACTTTAAATAAAAACTTAAATAAATTTTTAGTAATATTAATACTATATAAATAGTTAATATATATTTATATACTAATCGAATAAAAAGTGTGGCTGTAGTGGCTCGGGGCAACTAAAAGAAATTTTAAATAAGAAGAAGTATGTGTATTTCTTTATTATAAATAGTTAAATAAAAGTTATTAAAGCTTTAATAAGTTAAAACTATATCTACCTACGTATATTTGTTTATATTTATATATATATATACTAATCGAATAAATAGTGTGGCTGTGGTGGCTATATAGGCAACTAAAATCTACCTACGTATTATTTTTTACATAAGTAGTTTTTTTAACATATTAAGTATAAAGGTATATATATACTCCTCTTTTTTTAAAACTCCTTTTAGTCGTCCCGAGCCACTATAGTTACACTATTTATTCGATTAGTATATATATATAGATATATATATAAGTAGCTAAAATAGTTTAATATATATATTAGAATATTATGATAAGAGATAAGAATATTATATAAAAAAGGTAAAAGATAGTATTGAGACACTAGTCTAAAAAAGGTATAGGCTAAAAAACGTTATTTTTTTAGATATAGTTAAAAGAATAAGCGTATATAAGAATTATAATATTTAAATACTAATTAAATAAATAGTGTAGCTGTGGTGGCTCTAAACGACTAAAAGGGGTTTTAAAAATAGAGAAGTATATATATGTCTTTATTAGAAATATCTAATAGGTATAAAGAGTTTTAAAATATTTTTAAAAAATCTAAGAAATATTTTCCTAAATACGCTAAATAGGACTATAAAATTAACTATTAGCTAAATATATAACTAATCTAAAGACTAGTGTATAAAACTATATAATAGAAAATAAAAATTAAAAAAAATTATATATAAACTAATTTAGAAAAGCGCTATATTAGACTATTAACTTTTTTAACTACCTATAGAGTTACCTTTATAGAAAAGAAAAGAGATTTAAAACTATAATTTTATATTAACTTCTATAAAATAAATAATATAATAATTAAAAATTACTATCTAATCTTACTAATATTATATATATATAGGACTAATTACGCTATATAAAGGTATTTATATAATTAAATATATAAAATATCTACTACTACATTTAAATAGAAGAAGAAAATAAATAGAAAACTATATTCTAAATTTAGTTTAGGCTGTTTAAATATATAGTAATACTTTTTAGGCCTATAAACGCTCTAGCTATTTTTAAAAAAAGAATAGATACTATTTTATAAAAATATTTAGAGAACTATATAATAGTTTACTTAAATAATATCCTTATTTATTCTACTAATTAAAAAAAGTATAAGGGATATATATAAGAAATCCTCTAAAAGGTAAAAAAGGTAAAACTTTACTTAAAGTCTAGAAAGTGCGAATTCTATATTACTAGTATTATTTATTTAAGATTTATTATTAAACTAAAAAAGATAGAAATGTAACTTTTAAAAATTTAATAGATTATAAATAAAGAGAGGCCTAAATATTTTAAGAATATAAAATTTTTTTTTAGGTTCTATAATTTTTATAAAAGGTTTATACTATACTAAACGAAGATTAGAGAATCGTTTATAAAATAAAAAAAAAATTCTCTTTAAATAGATTTTTAAGTATATATAGATAATAGAAATGCTTATATAAGAACTTATAAAAAAACCAATTTTAAAAAATTTTAATTAATAGTACCTAGTAATTTTAAAAATAAACGTTTATAATTTTATAATTAAAATATACTTTAGCAAAAGAGATCTAAAGGATAATATAAAATATTTAGTAGCTTATTACTTATAAAAAATAATAGTAGTTAAGCTAACCTATAATATCTATAATAAAGAAATACTTACTATAGTCTCCGCTTTTAAAAAATAAAAAATTTATATTTAAGGCGCTAAGTTCTAAACGCTAGTATTCTTAAATTATAAAAACCTTATAGAGTTTATAATAACTAAAAAATTAAATTCTTAAAAAATATAATAGGTATAGTATTTAGTAATATTTAATTTTAAAATTATTTATATACGGAGGATTAAGAATCTATATATAAATATTTTAAATAGAAGACCAAACCTCTAAAGTAAAGTAAAAGTAGTAGAGGTATAACTTTATTTTAATAAGTAAAATATTATTATTTATAATAGGCCTAAGCTAGCTACTATAACTAAAATAAAAAATAGTAAATAGCTAAAATAAATTTATAACAAAAAAAGCTATTAGCGAATATAACTTTAAATACCTATCTAATATAATAATATTTAATAATAAAGTATTTAAAGTATTTAAAAGAACTTTTATTACTATAAAAATACAGTAAGAATTTATAAAATAATATTATAAAGTATTAGTATACGGATACTAGAGAGTTAAATAAATTTTAAAATAACTTATAAAAGACTACTACTTTCCTAAAGCTAGATAAATAATAGTAGAAATATTATAAAAATATATAAATTATTACTATAATAAGCCTAATAGATATACACTATATTAATACGTATAATTAATAAAAGTTCCTAAATAACTTTAAAAAATAGTTATAATAGATTTTATAATAAAACTACTACAATTAAAGAATCTAGATAATAAAATTAAGTATAATAGTATTATAACTCTAATAAATAAAATTATAAAATATATCTACCTTATTTTATATTAGGAAAGGAGTATAACAGAATAAATAGCCTTTAGATTTTTTAATAGTAATTCCCTAATACGGCGTTCTAAATAAAATTATTATATATAAAAATATCTAACAACAACAATTGTTAAAAGTAAGTTAAAAAGGATGTAGGCTAGCCTAAAAGTAAAGTAACAGCATGAGGACGTGTGCTTTTGCCATATGCACGGGTACAAGGAGGCGTGTAAAAGGGGAGACAATAAAGGCGCTGTGCTAAGACTCAAACCACTAGCCACATGTGGCTAGTGGTGGCACTAAATATCTAATTTACGTGTAAAATACAATTAGTAGCTATTTTTTTAATAAGAATTGTATATACTATATTTATAGCTTATTACCTATAATTAAATAAATAAATAAAGTAAATAAATAAAATTATAAAATAATATCTTAGATATTATATAAACTACTAATAAAATAGCTAGGTAAGACTACTCCTAATAGTCTAGTTTATTTATAATAGTTTATAGAATAGTGTAATAGGAGTTATACTATTTTTTATAATTTATAGATTTAACCTTACAGTATACTAGGTGCCTAAAATAATAAAATTATAAAATACTAATAGATAAGTATAGGCTTAGAATATTATTTAAACTTATATATAATTTTAGTAAGATACTATTTTTTTATAAAAAAAATAGGTAAATACTATAACTAAAAATATAAAGTCCCGCCTACCTTTTAAAAAAAAAGTCTAGCTACTATAAAAAAAATATTACTAATATATATCTTTTCGATACACTTAAGTATAAAAAAATTAGCCTATATAAATTTTATAATAGATTATACTAATTATATTTATATTATAACTACTAAATAATATAAAAATATACTTAGTCTTTTATATGATATTATTAAAAAAAAAATTACTATAATATACTAAACCCGAGGTTTATAAAGTAAATATATATAAAAAATAATAATAATAAAAGGTAGATAGTCTAATAGACTATTAGGTTATAAATAAATAAAACTACTATATAGTTAAATAAGTAAAATATAATAAAAAAGGAAATCTATAAAATAATATATAAAATCTTAAAGGTAATCTTAACTATTTTAAAAAACTAGAAGAGTTCTAGCTAAGCTAATCTCTTTAAAACATCTAAAAATAAAAGATTTATCCTTAAAACGCCAAGTAGAAATCTATAAAAATTACTATTATTAATAAAAGTATAAGTATTATCTAAAATAACTACTAAGGAATTCTCTTTAGATAATTTTACTAGTTAGTAGCCCTTAGTTCTATTTTTTTCTAATTTAGTTTCTTTTTAGAAAGTACTAATTAAGTATTTTCTTATTTATTAAAAAATTCTTTTTACTTTTAAAGACGTACTACTTTAGTATAAGTAACTATTAACTTAGTAGGGTGGCATAGTGGGTAAGTGCCTAGAAATATTATAAATTTACGAAAAATTTTAAATTTTTATTATTATTCCTTATATTAGGGATTTAAATTTTTTTTTACTATAGCGTTTTTTAAACGCGCCTACTTTATATAGTAAATATAAAATTTTTTAAAAGTATAGGATACTACTAAAAAATTAATATAAGGCTATAAAAAGCTAAAATCTGTATATAAAATACGTAATAGCTAAAAATATTTTAGGCTAATATTATTAAAAATTAAATAAGATAAAAATTTATCCCTAAATAGGTTTAGCGTAGCTAACTAGGCCTAATTAGGTTTATAATAGATAAGTAATTTAATATAACTTTATTTAATATTAGTTTAAATAGAAGAAAAATAGGCTACTAAGACAAATATTTACTAGGTATAATAAAAAGGAGTATATATAGTTATTTCCTAATTAAATAGATACGCTAGTAATTAACCTCTATTTAAAGAAAAAAATTAAGAAAAATAAAATAATTTATTTATTTTAAATTTATTTCTATTTTTTCTCTACAGTGGTAAGTTTAGCTTAAATTTTAGTTTATAAATAATTAATAAATTATACTAAAAATTATTAGTCTACGGATACTAATATTAGAATATATATATTATTTAAAACTATATATATTTATATATTAATCGAATAAATAGTGTAACTATAGTAGCTCGGGATAACTAAATAAGATTTTAAAAAAGGATAAGTATATATATACCTTTATATTATTTAAAAACTAATATCCTATTTACGTTATAGGAATTTTAAATATTAACATAAATATAAGTCTTATAAACTAACTATTTTAGGGTATTATAAAGGGAAACTATATAATAAAAATTAAGTTTAGAGTAGTAAGAATACGATATTACCTAAAACTTATAATAGTTAATTTTATTAGTAAGTGTAATACGTTTAAAAGTTTTATAAAAAAATTTAAAAGGCTATAATTATATTAAACTTTATACAATTTATTTTATTAATATAGTTTAGTCCTAATCTTTAAATAATTTTTATAGTAAGAGTCTAAAGGGGAAAAGTAGTATTATAGCTACTATACTATAATAGTATTATAAAATTAATAATAATCCTAATAAGGACTTATAGCAGTTTAATATAAAAGATTATACCTATATATTAAATATAGAATAGAATATAAAAATATAATAAAAATATATAACACTAATTTATAGTTTTAGTTTATAGATTTACGAAGTCTTAACTCTATAATTTTATAAACTAGAGCTAGAGATTTAGTAGATAGCTATATATATAAAAATAATAAGTATTTTAAGTCGGACTCAATCGTAACGACCGGATTTAATAAGTTATAATAGTACTTATTAATAGGTTTATAATAAAAAAGAGACTTTTTTATTTTTTTTTAGTACTAATTTTCTTTATACTAAACCTATTATATATTATCTTATCTCTACTTATAAGTATTTTATAATACTTACTTTTCTTTTTTTTATATATTATCTACTATATTAGTCTATAATTATTTACTATTTTATATATAACTCTTTGTATATTATTACTAATACCCTCTTTACTAGCTTTTTTATATTTTATAGTTATACTACTATTAGAGTAACTACGTACTACGCTACCTTATTTTTAAATTTAGTATAATTAGGGTTATTTTACTTATTTAGTAAAGCTAGGTGCCCCTACTTTTATTTATAAATATAGTTTAAATTAGCATTTATAATAAGATTCTTAAACTTTTTAAAATTTTTAAAATTCTTTATAGGCTTTACTGTAACGGCCGGGTCTAATAGATTATAATAGTAGTTATTAATAGATTTTTATAATAAAAAAGAGACTTTTTTATTTCTTTTTAGTACTAATTACCTATTTTTTATATATTTAAACTATTATATATTGTCGTAAGTTTATTTTACTTACACTTATAGGTATTTTATAACACTTTTTTTCCTTTCTTTAGTATATTATCACTACGTTTATCTATTATATTTACCTATTATATTTATCTATTATTATTAATTACCGTGTTATATATAGCTTTCTCTTTTTATCCTTAGGCTAGCCTTTAGAGTATTATGGCCAACAACTACTATTATAACCTATTAGTTACTTTTTTAACTTTATTTTTACATAAAATAGAGGTTATATTTATTTTTATTACTTTTTACTCCGCCTATAAAGGTAGTATAGCGTTTAATAATAGTTAACTTTTTTATTTATAATTATATCTCCTTTTTTACCTATAAAGATAACTATAATAACTAAATACGCCCTATACGCCTATCTAGTCTATATACTAAACATACCTATATAATATATAAATAGGCCCCCCTTAAAACTTTTAAATATTAATTACTCTAGTATTTTTATATTTTTTACCTATTACCTATTGCTCTACGGGCTCTAAGCTCTAAGCTTAAAATATTTTTACTTTTATCTTTACCTTTGCTTCTACTATATTTTTTACGCTAAGGAGTACCTACTATATTTATAAAATACTCGCTTTACCTATTAACTCTACTATAAACTATATATTATATTTTTTTTTTTTTTTTACTTTTACTATATCTCTATATATTTTTATTAATAACTTTTTTACGACCACTAATACTACTAACCTAATATTTAATACTTTAACTATTTTTTTAATTAATAGGGCTATTATCTCGTCCGTAAGACTATACTTATAATTAAATATAACTATAACTTTAGAATCTACCTCTTCTCTATTAGCTACCTCTAGACAGATAAGGTACTTATACTTATAAGTATTTACTAAAATTATATCTTTATTACCCGTTACTAAGTAGAAGAATATAGTAGGGAGAGTTTAAGTAACTATACTAAACGCTGTTTTAGAAGCCTTAAAATTAATTAAAATTATTTTATTATTAGTATTAATAAGCAAAGAAGTAGTATTAGGACTTTTAAAAAAGAATAATATAGTAGAATAATATTTTAGTAAGTATTTTTTTTATTTAATAAATATTTAGCTGTGTTAACTGCAAAAGAAAATAGAGGAGAGATATATAAGTAGTAGTAGTAGTTATACTCTGTATATTTTTTTTAAAAAAATATAATTTCTGTACTAAACTTTTTATATTAGAGTTTTATAATTTAATATTTTTTAAAAGGGTATACTAAGCGTGCTAGTATACTAGCGTAAAACGCTATATTATTTTTAATCTAGCCTTACCTAAATTTTTTATTATATTAAGTATAAAGGTATATATATACTTCTCTTTTTTTAAAAACTTTTTTAGTCGCTCCGAGCCACTACAGCTATACTATTTATTTAATTAGTATATAAATATATTAGAGTATTATTATTAATACTATTCTTACTAGAGTTTTTGCGTTGTATAGTTATACTATTATTAAAATAATAGTTACTACTTTATTTTTAAACTCAGCGTAGTTAGGGTTATTTTAGTCTTTTAGTATAGTTAAAAGCTATTACTTTTACCTATAAATATATTTTAGGTTACCTATAATAGGATTTTTAGGGTCTATTATCTTTGTAATTATATAGATTAGTAATAATTACTATTACTATAGCTGTGCTAGTATAGGTATAGGTATAGTATATACTAGGCCTACTTTTTCTTTATAAAGACGTAATCTATAGTTATTATAATTATAATTTTTTTTATAGTACTTATAAGTTATTTATAAAAGTTAAATCTTATCGTAGTATTTTAGAGCTTTATAAAAATAATTAATAAAAGAGTTTTTATTAAAAGCTTTATTATTACTAGTGTAGTAATAAATTCAATAATATAAAAATTATTACGCGTATTACTTTTATAAAGTTATTTATCTATATTATAATATCTATAAAGAAAGGTGTAGGTAGCTGCCTAGCGTAATAAACTACTAGTTATACTTTTTTTATTATTTTATATATATAGTAGTGGGGGCGCTAGTATATATTAATACTTTATAGTATACTAGTAATAGTTAATTACTTTTATTTTATTTTTTTTATTTTATAAATAGATGTCTAGTACTAGATTAAAAGATAATATTTACTTATATATTACTATTTTAACTTATTATAACTAAGTATAGTATTTTTAGTACGCGCGTTAATATATAACTATATACTACGTCTTTTATTATTATACTTAGATTATTATAGAGCCGTTTTATAGGAACCCCTATAGTAGTTAATAGTTATTTTTTTTAAAAATTATAGGTACTACGCTAAAAGCGTAGCTTTATTTAAAAAAAAAAGGTTCTTTACTATTACGACTATATAGATTAGTAATAATTACTATTATTATAAATATAGTTATATAGGTATACTATATACTCGCCTATTTTTATTATAAACTTATAGTTGATAGTTATTACACTTATTATTTATTTTATATTATTTAGTTATTTACATAGGCTAAGACTTTCTGTAGTACTCTAAAGCTTTATAAAAATATTTAGTAAAAGGGATACTATTAATAGTATAGGAATAGATTTAATTACGTAAAACATACTATAAGTATTACTTTTATTAGATTATTTTACTATTATAGGGAGGCGAAAAATATAAAGACTACTTAAAACAGTTATTATTTTTAAAAAATTATATAAAATTAATTACTAATCCTAAAAATACGTTAATAATACCGTTTTAAAGAGAAAATGGTAGGGAATACTATAACGATTTTAGTAACTACTTATTAATTAAAAATAATACATTAAAATTACGTAAACAGAGTAATTTTTTAGGTTTCTTTTTAGGTTTCTATAACTTTTTAGTTTATTAATATATTTAACTAAAATTTTAACTATACCCTTTTAGGCCTAGTGTAGACCACGTAACTGGTTTTTTAGAGTATATTAGGAATCTAATAATAAAATTATATTAATAATAAAAATTTAGCCTCTACTTTTATAATCGCTACTTGCGTTATATATTACTAATATTATATTATATAATAATATCTTTTTACTTTTATAAACCTATACTTCTATTCTATTAATATAGCGTAATATTTAATAAAATCTAACTTTTAAGTTAATCTTCTTTTAAAGGTAAATATTTTTATTTTAATAATTATTTTTACTTTAAACAAACTTCTAATAGTAATTATAATACTATATAATATATAAATAATAAAAAAGTAATAATTATAATATAAATAAAGTTAAAATACGTAGAGTTCCTAAGATAATTTACAGCGTAAATAGAATTATTAATATAAATATAATATAAAGCTCTAAAAATAAAAATAAAAAACCATAATTATAAAATAGCCTAAATATTATAAAAATATTATTATAACAGTATTTTAAAAGAAAATTGTTTTAATATTAATATAAATAAATAAAAACCTATAATTTATTAAGAAAACGTAATAAAAAACTATTAAAATACGCTAAAGAAAATATTAAAAATAATAAAAAAATAAATTTCTAAAAGATTATATTTTCTAATAGGTTAGTGTTATAAATAAGAGAGATTAGAAAGGAGTAGTATAGAAAAAGGGGTAAAAATAAAGTTAAAAAAAGAACTAGCTATTAGCTTATAAAAAAGTAAGTTATTTAAATATTTTCATATATATATATCTTTATATTATCGTTTTACTTTTTTAATATTAGTTATATTAATTATTTTATTGGTTATAATTTAATATTCTAAACTTAGAATGCTATTTAGTTAAAATATAAAAGTAATTTAGTATTTACTAAAATATTTAATTTTTCTATCCCTTTTACTAGTAAAGATTATAGAAAAAATAGTTCTTATATTTAAAGTTAAATTAAAGCTAAATAGGGGTAAATAACTTAATAGATTTTTTAGTACGTTTTTTAATATAATAATATAATAATATAATAATATATATTATTATATTTATATTTATATATTAATCGAACAAATAGTGTGGCTGTAGTGGCTCGGGGCGACTAAAAGAGGTTTTAAAAAAGGAGGAGTATGTGCATGCCTTTATTATTATTATTTTATATTATAATTAGAAACCTAATATTGAAAGTAGTATACAGTAGTAATTTTAATAAAGTAATTCTATTATTTATAAAATAACAGACGTTTTAAACTAGTTTAAAAATAATTAAAGTCTACTCTTTTTTTTTACCTAGCCTATAATACTAATTTAGCCTATATAAAAAATATATAGGGTTATTTAAAATCTAGACTAAATAACTATAAAGAGGTTAATTTAGTTTTAGAATTACGTTTAGACAGTATAGAGGCTATAAAAGAGCTATTTTTTAATAGTAAAATATAAAATTATAAAAAGTTATTAATAATAATATTTTATTACTGTCTAGCTATAATAAAATATATATAAAATCTTAGGGATAGTACACTCACTACTAGTTTTTTTTTTTTTTTTTTTTTTTTAAAAAAATAAATCTTATATTTAAGGCTACCTAATTATTAAAAAAAGTTATTTATCTCTTAAGCGAACTAACAACCAGCTCTTTAAGTCTTAAATTTTATAGGTTATTATATTACTAAATAGTTATACTAAACTATTAATCTATTACCTAATTAGGACTAGTTTACTACGATAGGCCTATTTACGTATAGATTTTTATCTTATCTAACTTTAGATAGTAATTTTTAGTCTAAATATTTTATTTATATTTTTAGATATAACGTATTCTATATAGAGATTATAGCTTTTTATAGTTTTATATTAATTTTTTAGTAGTGCCCTGTACTTTTAAAAACTCTGCTTTTTACTAGTAAAATAGGCGTATTTAAAGAATACTTATAATAAAAAGTGGAATTAAACCTCTAATATATTAATAATAATAAAAATTTAAAGAATTTTATAAACCTAATATATTTTTAGACACTTGCCTACTATCCTACCCCACCCTTACTACTAGTAATATATTATTTACTAGTTTATTATTAAAAATGTGAAAATTTAACTTATATTAATATTTATATAATTAATATATTAAACTATAAAGATAATTTATAGATTAATAAAATAGAGTATATATCATACTATATATAAAAATAAACTAATTTTATATTTTAAATAAAAAGTCGTACTAACTTAAGGTAGAGTCTTTAATAATTTTTTTTTTTAAATAAGTCTTTTATATTAAGGCTACCTAACTATTAAAGAAAGTCTTTTATTTTCTAAGTGTACTAACAATCGATTCTTTAATTTCTAATTAATCTATTATTAAATAATTATATTAAATTATTAATCTATTACTAAATTAGGCCTAGTTCGCTACGCTAAGCCTATTTAGAAATAGATTATTATCTAATCTAACTTTAGATAGTAAGATATCTTACTTATATTTTTAGCTAATAACTGCTGTTATAACCTATCGGTTACTTTTTTAACTTTATTTTTATAAAATAAAATAGAGGTTATATTTATTCTTATTACTTTTTACTCTGCCTATATATACAGGTAGTATAGCATTTAATAATAATTAACTTTTTATTTATAATTATATCTCCTTTTTTACCTATAAAGATAACTACGATACTAAGCACGCCCTATACGCCTACCTAGCCTATATACTAAAAAAAAAAAAACATAAAAAAATATATATTATATATAGGCCCCCCTAAACCCTTAAATATTAATTATTTTTAAAATATTTTTACTATTACTATTATCGCCTCTGCCGCTATCGCTATTGCCTCTACCCTTACCGCCGCCCTTAATATAGGTAGTATCCTACGTATTTTTTTTTTAAAAAATATAGTTTTAGTACTAGATTTTTTAATTTAATATTTTTTTAAGAGGGGGGGGGGTACGCTAAGCGCGTTAGTACGCTAGCGTAAGGCGCTATACTTTTTTTAACTTAGCTTTACCTAAATTTTTTAACACTAAGTATAAAGGTATATATATACTTCTTCTTTTTTAAAACCCCTTTTAGTTGCCCTAAACCACTACAGCTACACTATTTATTTAATTAATATATAAATATATATATTATTAGATATAATATATTTTATATAGGGATTCCGGCTTTCTATAGTCTTATATTATATATTTTAATAATGCTATATACTTTTAAAAACTCTATATTTTACTATATAAAGTAGCTGTATTTAAAAAATACTTATAATATGGAGGGGAATTAAATCTCTAATATATAAATAATAATAAAAATTTATAGAATTTAATAAACCTAATATATTTCTAAATACTTATCTACTATACTACTCTACTAGATAGGGTCTTAAAAATATTCTATATTCACTAATTTTTTACTACCTCTACACCCCTTAGTAAGCAGTCCCAAATAGGATAAATAGAATAGGCTAGACTTTCTTTTTAAAACTATATTTTTTTCGTAATTTTAGGCTTATTAATTAAAAAGTTATATAACCTTAAAAAAGCTAACTTTTTAGAGTACTTTTTATTTTTTTTTCCCCCTATATAATATATTATACGGTATATAGTATATGCAACGTTTATAAATAAAATAATATAGCTATCTATTAGTCGCCCCGAGCCACCACAGCCACACTATTTGTTCGATTAATATACAAATATATAGCTATTTAGTATAGTAGGCTACTTAATATACTTTTTTTATTATTTTATATATATATATATACTATTAGAAACGCCGGTATATATTAATATTTTATAATATACTAGTAATAGCGCGAGCTATTACTACTATTTTTTATTTTTTTTATAAATAGACGCCGCGTACTAGATAAAAAAGTAATACTTACTTATATATTCCTATTTTAACTTATTATAACTAGTAAATATATTTTTAGTATATATATTAATATATAACTACGCGCTACGTTTTCTATAATTATATTTAAAATATTATAGAGCTATTTAATAGGAACCCTTATAGTAGCTAATAGTTATTTTTTTTTAAATATAGTTACTACGCTAAAAGCTTAACTTTATTAAAAAAAAAGTATTTTAAGTAGCTTGTATTTATTATTACTTTTATATATTACTATTAATATTATTTTTTAATAACTTCGTATTATTTATACCTTTTTTAATTCTTACCCTATACTAAAATAGAATAGGCCTATTACTTAATAAGACTAAGCGAGTTCTATTATATAAAGTGTAGTATTAAAACATTAGTTTAAAAAAGGTATAAGCTAAAAAATATTATTTTTTTTAAATATAGTTAGGTAGGGTAGTATAGTAGATATATACCTAAAAATACTAAAATTTTTTAAATTTTTAAGGTCTTCTGCGTATTAGGGGTTTAATTCCTTTCTTTATTATAGTGTTCTTTAAATACGCCTATTATATATAGTAAAATATAAAGTTTTTAACAATATAGAGTACTATTAAAAAATTAATATATAACTATAAAAAGCCGAAATCTCTATTTAGAATATATTATATATATAGATATATCTTACTATTTAGAGTTAGATAAGATAAATATCTATTCCTAAATAGAACTAGCGTAGTATACTAGACCTAATTAGGTAATAGATTAGTAATTTAATATAACTTTATTTAGTAATATATATATTAATTTAGAAATTAAAGAACTGGTTACTAGTTCGCTTAAAAGACAAAGCACTTTTCTTAAATAGTTAAATAGTCTTAATATAAAAGGCTTATTTTTTTTTATAAAAAAAATTATAGTTAAAAAAATTAATGTATATAAAAATTATAAAAATTACTATTATATTAGTTAAATTTATATTTATAATTATAATATATAGTTTATTATATAACTTAGTGTACTAAAGTTTAGTATACTAGTAGTATAGGGCTATATTTTCTAAAGTTAACTTAAGAACTCTACCCCTTTTAGCTTTTTTTTTAATTTTATTATTATTATTATTTTTATTTTTAATATATTATATAGCATTATAAATATAATTAGAAGGCCATTTCTAAAAATAAAAATAATTATTAGAATAGAAGTATTTACTTTTAAAAGAAAATTAACTTTAAATTTTAGTTTTAAAAAATTTAGTATTATATTAAGAATATAGAAGTATAGATTTCTAAAAGTTAAAAGATATTATAATATACTATAATATTAATAATATATTACTTAAATAGTAATTATATAAATATTAGCCAAATTTTTTTTATAATATTTTTTATTATTAGATTACTAATATACTTTAAAAAACTAGTTACGTAACCTATTCTAGGCCTAAAATAGTATAGTTATAATTTTAGTTAAATATATTTACTAACTAAAAAGTTATATAAACTTAAAAAAAGAAGTTAAAAACTTTACTATATTTAGATAATTTTAATTTACTATAGATAATAAGTAGTACCTAAAATACTTATAAAGATCTTTTTAATTTTTTTTTAAAACGGTATTATTTATATATTTTTAAATTTAGTAATTAGAAAGATATTCTTTTTTATTACTCTTTTTTTATATTACTTTCTAATATAATATATACTATAAGTATAATATTTTCTTATTCTTTTTTTATAAATACCTACTTAGTATTAGTTATAATAGTAAATATATAAGTATAAGATACTAACTAAAAAGCCTTAATATCCGTAGGTATAAATAGACGTTTTTAGACTAAAATTACTATTTTAAGTTAGATAAGATAAAAATCTATTTCTAAATAGGCTTAGCGTAGCGAACTAGACCTATATAGGTTAGTAGATTAGTAATTTAATTTAATTTAATTTAGTATTAGCTTAAAATAGGATAAAGAAAGAGACGTTTATTAGATTTTAAAAAAGAGTTATATATATAACTATTTTTTAACCGGACTCGACTGTAACGGCCGGGTTTAATAAGTTATAATAGCACTTATTAATAGGTTTTTTATAATAAGAAAGAGGCCTTTTTTATTCTTTTATAATACTAACTACCTATTTTCTTTATACCTACTCTATTATATATTGTTATAAGTTTATCTTACCTATACTTATTGGTATTTTATAATACTCTTCTCCCTTCCCTTTATATATTATCGTTACGTTTATCTTTATATTTATCTATTATATTTACTATCTTATATATAGCTCTTTTTATATTATTACTAATACTCTTTTTACTAGCTTATTTACATTTTATAATTATTATACTAGAGTTATTATTATCGTATATTATAATACTTTATTCTTAAACTTTATATAGTTAAAGTTACTTTAATTATCTAGTATAGCTAGGAGCTACTACTTTTACTTTTAGATATAGTTTAGATTACTATTAGTAATATAGTCTACTACGTAGGTTAATAATAATTACTATTACTATAGTCGTAGCTGTATAGGTATAGTATACACTTACCTATTTTTATAAAAGCTATTCTCTCTATAAAGGCGTAGTTTAGAATAATTACCTTTATTATTTATTTTATACTACCTAATTATTTATTTAGGTCGAGACTTACCGCAGTATTCTAGAGTATTTTAAGAATTTTTAATAAGAGGGTCTCTAGTATATAAATATATTTAGTAGAGTACTAGACGTTATACTTATTACTTTTATAAGGTCGCTTAGCTATATTATAATATAACGTACAACGTATAACGTATAGTATATATAATAATATCTATAAAAGAAGATTTAATACAGCTATCTAGTATAGTAGACTATTTATTATACTTTTTTATTATTCTATATATATAGTAGCGGGGGCACTAATATATATTAATACCATATAGTATACTATAGATATACTACCTTTTTATTTTCTTTTTTTTATAAATAAATATCTAGTACTAGGTTAGAAGAGGGTATATATTAATTTATTATAGGCGATTAAGCGGGCAACGCTATTTTAACTTATTATAAGTAAGTATTATATAATAAATACGTTTTTAGTATATATATTAATATATAACTATATACTACGTCTCTTATTATTATATTTAAAATATTATAGAGCTGTTTTGCAGGAACCCCTATAGTAGCTAGTAATTATTTTTTTTAAAAAATATAAGTACTACGCTAAAAGCGTAGCTTTATTTAAAAAAAAAAAAAAAAAAAACTATTTTCTAACTAGGTAGGTACACTAAAAATTAGCGTCTATTTTTTTTTTAAAAAAAAGGATAAGTTATTATATAAAATAGTAAATTATACTAAGTTATAAATTTATTAAGTATAATAAAGTAATTATTATATACCTAGTTTAGTACTATTTTTTTATATTATATTTATATATTAATTAAATAAATTGTATAGCTATAGTAGCTTAGGGTAACTAAAAAAGGGTTTAAAAAAGAAGTAGTATATACATATCTTTTTTAATTAAGTTTAGTATAGTGCCTTTTAAGAACTAGTTATTAGTTTATATAATTAATCTAGCCTTACCTAACTTTTTTGACACATTAAGTATAAAGATATATATATACTCCTCCTTTTTTAAAACCCCTTTTAGTCACCCTAAGCCACTATAGTTACTATTTATTTAATTAGTATATAAATATATATTAAACTAAATTTATTTAAGAAATATACTTGGCCTAACTAAGTAATTAACTAATCTAATAAGGTTAATTCTAAAATTTAATATAATCTAGTAATTTAAATAGTAGATTAAATTAAAAATAAAATTTAAATTTATAATTTATTAATTAACGTATTTTACGAGCTTTATCAGGCTGTACTATAATATAATAATATAAACTTAATAAATACTAAATAGCCTAATATAATACTAATAAGACTATATATAAATAATATTAATTTTAAACTCTAAAAAGTTATAATCTTTCCTTTTAGTAAAAGTAAAATACTCTATTAAATATAGTAACGCAATACTTATATTTTAATTATATATTTATAGATTAGCGACTACTTATAATTATTTTTAAGATTATTAGTAATTACTATTTATAATTATATATAACATAGTTAGCCTAGGGGGTTACTAAATATATAAATTTTAAAACTAAAGAGAGTTATTAGGCTGTTACCTAAAGCCTATATAACTAAATATTTAATCTTTAAGTAAGTTTAATTATCTATCCTATACTCTATACTATATTATTAACTTTTATTTTTTAAAGTTATATTTTACTATATTATAATCTCTATAGGTTTTTTTTATTTTTAAAACGTCTATTATTATACTAATTTTAAATAGGTTACTAACTTACCGCCTATTATACTAACTACTTTTAGTAGTAGTAATACTCTAAATTAGTATAAAATCTAAAATTAACTAGAACTATTTACTTATATATAACTTATTAATAAGTTTTATATTAACTTACGCGTACGTAATCTTCCGGCGGAGAATAGCCTTTTTAAGTATATTATTTTTAGCTATTTTAAAGCCTTTTTTAGCACGTTATTCTATATAAATAGATTTTAAGCTAATAAGATAAAGGCTTTATAAAAGTAGGTAATTAATAAAAAAAGGCCGAGAGACTTAACGTTATTAATAGAGCTAAAAGTAATAAAATAATCCTAGACTTAAATTAATAAAATAAGGCAGATCTATTAGTACGCTTATAAAATTTAAAATAAAAAAAATAATTAAGTATTATAAACTTTAAGAAGTTTTTTATCTTTATTTAGTAGGCGTTACTAATTAGGTAGTAAGTATTTATAGGCAGCGTAGGTACTAAAAATAGTAAATAATAGCTTCTTTTTTATCCTATAAGGCTAGATAAGCTAGATATATATATAACTTACTTTAGCAGGTCTTTATAGTATTATTATCTTAGTAGAAAGTTTAATAAGTAGTATAAAGGCTTACGTAGAATTAGGCGAAAAAATATTATTTTAAATTATGTAATAAGGCTATAATAACGTTATTAATTTATAGACTGTTAGTAGGTAGGTAAAACGCAATAATAATAAAATATAAAAGAATAAATAAGCCTTTTATACTCCTACTTAGGAGTAATTTATAATCTACAATATTACTATTATAGATAAATAGATATATAATTAACTAAACTCTCTACTCTATCTATACTTTTTAGTTAATAAATATATAAATATATACTAAGTTTAAAAATAAAATAGTATAGTATATAAATATAGCTACTCTAGTAGTTAAATAGTAATAAAATATAAAAAAGCTTAGTAAATATAATATTACTAATATATTTATATATTAATCGAACAAATAGTGTAGCTGTAG
The DNA here is from genome assembly GCA_030770415.1 of Pleoardoris graminearum. NCBI lineage: Eukaryota > Fungi > Ascomycota > Dothideomycetes > Pleosporales > Didymosphaeriaceae > Pleoardoris > Pleoardoris graminearum. The sequence goes on along the minus strand of JASEKS010000122.1, from coordinate 88,715 downwards.
TGGCTCGGGACGACTAAAAGGGGTTTTAAAAAAGGAGAAGTATGTGCATGCCTTTATATAATTATATTAGTAATAATATTTTAAAAAATAGCGTAAATATAAAAAGATTTTAAGTCCTTTATAAAATAGTAATTAATAATAATAGATAACTATAGTGGATAATTAATAAGTATAAAAAATTATTATAGAATATTAATAAGTATAAAGGTATATATATACTTCTTCTTTTTTAAACCTCTTTTAGTCGTCCGGAGCTACTATAGCTACACTTTTTATTTAATTAATATATAAATATATAATATTAATAAGTTATAGTAAAACAGTAGAGAATAATAAAAATAAAAATAATATAAGTAATTAGTATTAAAAGTAATAAAATAGTTTCCTTTTACTATATACCTATTAATAAGTACTAAAAAAGTAATAACTACGTCTAAATTTTAATTTAGAAATATAAATATTATAAAAAAAGTTTACTAAATACTAAACTATATATATACAGAAGCGTAAAAAAAAACGACTAATTAAAAAAGATACCTTTTTTAAAAAGTTATATAAAATTAAATTTAAGGCCTAAAAATACTTAGATAATATAGTTTTAAAAAAAAAGTTATATAAAATTTTATAAGTATTTTATTTTCTACTTATTAACTATAGATAATAAACCAAAATTACGTAAATATAAAGATTTTTTTAGCTCCTTTTTAAAGCTTATATAACTTTATAGTGAATGCATATATTTAACTATAATTTTAGCTATACTCTTTTAGGACTAGTATAGATTATATAACCTACATTTTTATAAGAATTTATTATATAATAATAAATTTATATAATAAGTAAATCCTCCGTTTTTAAACCCCTTTTAGTCGCCCCGAGCCACTACAGCCACACTTTTTGTTCGACTAATATATAAATATATATTATAACTAAAATTTTAGTATATACTTATATAATTACTAATTATATAATATATTATTAATATTTAGTATATAGTATTTTTTTTTAAATAAATCTACGCTTTTAGCGTAGTACCTATATTTTAAAAAAAATAACTACTAGCTACTATAGGGGTTTCTGTAAAATAGCTTTATAGTATTTTTAGTATAATAATAAAGAACGTAGTACGCAGTTATATAATACGTATACTAAGAATATATATAAGTTAATACGTTGTATTTAGTATATATAGTAATAATTAAATAACTTAGAGCGCTACGTATTTCTACCTACTATAGTACGTCTATTTATAATAAAAAAAATATAATAGTAATAGCTTACGCTATTTATAGTATATAATAAAATATTAATATATACTAGCGTCCCTACACTAGCTATAATAATAATATAAGAAAATATAAAAAAATAGGCTACTTATAAGACTATAGCTTTTTATAATACTCTATAATAATAGAACGTATAGTATATACAGTATATATAATAAATATAAAATATATAAAATAACTCTACACTAGCGGGCTATATATTTTTATATACTATACTAATATAAAGGTACTAAACGTCCTTAATTAGTTTAATAGTATAACCTATATAAAGCTAAAATATATTATTTATAACTTTAGACTTTTTATAGGCTAAACTACTTTTATTACTAGTTAATATACTTTAAGTGTTATAATCTAAAAATATAACTACTTATATATTATTTATAAATAGCCCTTTTACTAGTAGTATACGTCGCGGTATTACTAATAATATAAACTTAGTATTATAAAATATAGATAAGAATCTAGTACGCGTAAGTAAGTAAAAAGCTAGATTTTAAAAGCTACTAAGTAATTAGGGGAATCTAAATTAGTAAAAGAATATAAAAGAGGTACTAAAGTATAAGATAGCGCAGCTACTATAGCTATAGTATATAATAATCTTATTAGAGTAGTTATAAAAGATAGTCTTATAGCTAAGATAGATATAACTTATATATAATAAAATAATATAGGTAAATAGCACAACATATAAATATAAAAAAAGAAAGGAGAAAAATTTTATAAAATATCTAAAAATATAGGTAGGATAATATAAAAGATATAGGTATAAAGGAAATATATAGTCTATATTAAAAAGAAATAAAAAAGTCTTTACTTATTATAAACCTATTAATAAGTACTATTATAACCTATCGGACTCGACCGTTACGGTTAAGCCTAGTTAGTATATAGTAATATTTTCTTACTTTTATAAATCTAGACTTTTATTTTTTTTTAAATAATACTATATTTTTTAAACTTAAATCTAAAGTTAAACTTCTTTTAAAAATAAATAATTCTCTTTTTTTTTAAATTATTTCTACTCTAGAAAAGCCTTAATAATTTATTTATAATACTATAAAAAGAATTAAAAAAAAATAATAATTATAATAAAAGAAATATTAAAAGGGTTAGAGTTTCTAAAGTAACTTAAAGAGATAAAAGAGTTATTAATAAAGACTTAATTATAAGCCCTAAAAAAAAAATTAAAAAACTATTTTTAAAATATTATGTAAATATTTTAAAAAAAGACACTTATAAATAATTTTAAAAGAAGAAGATTATAGAATTAATATAGATAAAAAAACTAATAATAAATAAAAAAAAGATTAAAAAAAGATTAAAATACGCAAAAGAGAGTATAAAAAATATTAAAAATAGAAATAAAAAAATAAATAATCTTTTTTAATAAGTTCCTAATATAAAGGCGATAAAAAATAAATAATATTATAGAAAAAGGGGTAATAATAGAGTTAATAAAGAAGTAGCTATTAGCTAATTATAAAGTAAGTTATTTTAACTTTTAAAAATATTAAAATACATAAGTTTTTATATATTTTTAGTTTATTATTCTAGTTTATTAATATTTTTTTTTAAAATAGACGCTAATATTTTAGCGTACCTGCCTAATTAGGAAATAGCTATATATATCCCTTTTTAAAGTTCTTATAAACGTCTCTCTTTTAATAGTTTATTTTACTCCTATTTTTAAACTAATATTATATAAAGTTATATTAGATTACTATTCTATTATAAATCTAATTAGGCTTAGTTCGCAACGCTAAGCCTATTTAGGGATAGCTTTTTATCTTGTCTAACTTTAGATAATATTAGCCTAAAATACCTTTAGATGTAACGTATTCTATATAGGGATTTTAGTTTCCTATAGCCTTATATTAATTCTTTAGTAGTACCTTATACTTTTAAAAATTTTATATTTACTACGTAAAGTAGGCGCGTTTAAAGAACGCTGTAGTAAGAAAAGGAATTAAACCCCTAATACAAAGAATAATAACAAAAATTCGAAGAATTTTATAAACCTAAGACATTTCTAGGCACTTGCCCACTGTGTTACCCTACCTTATTAATATTGTTTATATTAATTATTTTACAAAATATAACTTTAAACTATAAGTTTAGAATATAATTTAGGTAGGAGGTAGAAGTAATTTAATATTTATTAAAATACTTAATTTTTTTACTACTTTTACTAGTAAGGACTATATAAATAAAGTCCTTATACCTAAAGTTAAACTAATAATAAAAAGGGGTAAGTCACTTAATAGGTTTTTTAGTTCTTTATATTTATATACTAATTAAATAAATAGTGTAGCTATAGTGGCTCGGGGCGACCAAAAGGGGTTTTAAAAAAGGAGGAGTATATATATATCTTTATACTTAATGTATATATATATTATTATATTATATTATAATAAAGGCATATACATACTCCTCCTTTTTTAAAACCCCTTTTAGTCGCCCCGAGCCACCACAGCCACACTATTTGTTCGATTAATATATAAATATATTATGTTATAATTATAAATTTTATATTAATATTAATTTAGGTTAATAATTTTAATAAAATAACGCCCCTATTTATAATATAACGGAAGTTTTAAACTAGTTTAAAAATAATAAAATTATTTTTTTTTCCTTTTCTAGTTTATAGCCCTAATTTAGCCCCTATACAAAATATATAGAATTATTTAAAATCTAGACTAAATAATAATAAAGAGACTAATTTAGATATAGGATTAAGTTTATAAAGTATAGAGGCCTTTAAAAGAGTTATTATAAAAAAGTAAAATAATATATTATAAAAAGTTATTAATAACTATATTTTATCTCTCCCTGACTATTATAAGGTAGTAATAGAAGCTAAAGGCTACTATACTAAGTATTAGTAATTTATTATTTACTAGTTTATTATTAGAATTATAAAAATTTAACTTTTATTAATAATTATATAATTAGTATATTACACTATAAAGATAATTTATATATATTTATATACTAATTAAATAAATAGTGTAGCTATAGTAGCTTAGGGCAACTAAAAAAAGTTTTTAAAAAAAAGTATATATATATCTTTATACTTAATATATTAAAAAATTTAGGTAAAATAATATTAAAGAGAGTATAGCGCCGCGCTATTACTAGCGTACTTAATACGCCCCCTAACAAAACGTTAAGTTAAAAAGATTAAAAAGTCTAATACTAATATTATATTTTTTTTTTTAAAAAAAAAACCGTAGAGTACTACCTATATAAGTTTTTATTATTTTTTCTTATAGTTAATGTAGCTAAACGTTTATTTAAAAAAATACTTACTAAAATATTCTTTAAAATATTATTTTTTTAAATATTTAGATTCTAATACTACCTCTCCTCTTATAAATACTAATAATCTATATTTAGTGTTTAATTTAAAAACTATATTTAAAATAATTATTTAAGCTCTTTCTACAATAATCTTCTACTTAATAATTAATAATAAAGATATAATTCTAGTAAATACTTACTAGTATATATTTATATATTAATTAAACAAATAGTGTAGCTGTGGTAGCTTAGGGCGACTAAAAGGGGTTTTAAAAAGGAGGAGTATATGCATGTCTTTATAACTTACTAGTATAAATATTTTATTTATCTAACGGTAGCTAACTCTATCTATTTAGTAGTCTATAGAGATATTAAATATAATTTATTAAATAAAGTTATAGCTATTTGTAATAATGGGTACTAGCCTAATATATTAATTAAATTATTAATAAAAGAAGTAGTTAAAGTTATAAACGTTAGCTTAGTAGTATTAGTAGTAATAGCGGCTTTAATAGGCAGAAATATAATAAAAGTATAAAAGATAAAATAATATAGGGCCGACAACTACTATTATAACCTATTAGTTACTTTTTTAACTTTATTTTTATAAAATAAAATAGAGGTTATATTTATTCTTATTACTTTTCGCTCCGCCTATAAAGGTAGTATAGCGTTTAATAATAATTAATAATTTTATTTATAATTATATCTCCTTTTTTACCTATAATAATTACTGCAATACTAAATACGCCTATATACCTACCTAGCCTATATACTAAAGAAAAAATATATAAAAAAATATATTATATATAGACCCCCCTAAACTCTTAAATATTAATTACTTTTAGTATTTTTACCTACTAAAGGCTTTACTATTCCTTATCTATTACCTATTACCCTATAGGCTTTAAGTTTTAAGTTTAAAATATTTTTGCTATTACTTTTATTTTTACTACTACTTTTACTACTATTTTTACCTTTACTGCTATTTTCGCCCTCGTTTTTATATCCCTTACGCCGAGAAGCACCTACTATATTTATAAAATACTTATTTTATCTATTAACTCTGCTATAAACTATATATTATATTTTTTTATATTTTTTACCTTTACTATATCCCTGTATACCCCTATTAATAACTCTTTTACAACTACTAATACTGCTAACCTAATATTTAATACTTTAACTACTTCTTTAATAGATAAAACTACTATTTTATCTATATAACTATATTTATAGTTAAATATAGCTATAATCTTAGAATTTAATAAATTATAATTTTCTCTATTAGCTACTTTTAGATAAATAAGGTACTTATATTTACGAGCGTTTACTAGAATCGTGTCTTTATTACCCGTAAAATAGAATAATATAGTAGGAAAAGCTTAGTTAATTATATTAGGTACTATTTTAGATACTTTAAAATTAATTACTAGATATATTTTATTGTCGTTAGCATTAATAAGGGGAGGAGTAGTATTAAGATCTTTAAAAAAGAAGAATAATAATATCTTAATAAGTATTTTTTTTTATTTAATAAACGTTTAACTGTGTTAACTACAAAAGAGATAGAAAAAAAATATATAAGTAGTAGTAGTAGTTGTACCCTATATAGTTTTTTTTTAAAAAATATAATTTTTATACTAGAGTTTCTGTACTAGAGTTTTTGTACTAGAGTTTTATAACTTAATTTTTTTTAGAGGGGTATACTAAGCGCGCTAGTACGCTAACGTAAGGCGCTATACCTTTTTTAACTTAGCCTTACTTAAATTTTTCGATATATTAAGTATAAAGGTATATATTTACTCCTCCTTTTTTAAAACCTCTTTTAGTTGCCCTAAGCTACTATAGCTATACTATTTATTTAATTAGTATATAAATATATAATAATATAATATATAATTTATAGTAAAGTTAATAAATAAAATAAGTATTTTATAAATATAGTAGATACTTCTTAGTATAAAAAATATAGTAAAAGTAAAAGTAATAGTAAAAGTAATAGTAAAAGTAATAGTAATAGTAAAAGTAATAATAAAAATAATAGTAAAATATATTTTATATTTATATATTAATTAAATAAATAGTGTGGCCAGTCTCGACAGAGACCTAGAGGTTTTAGAGTTATAATAAAATAATTAATATAAAATATTCTATTTTATTTAGTAATATACTTAGCTATTTATTTTTATTACTCTAGACCTGCCAGCTATTATCTCCTTATAGTCCTTATAGCCTAATTTAAAAAATTTCTTAATATTTAGGCTTAGCGCACCTACTTTACTTCTATAATATTATATACCTATAGCTCTATAATATACCCGGGGTTATTTAGTCTACTTTTATATAGATTCTTTAAGTTACGTTACTACTTTTATATAAAGTCCTTATTCGATTATAAAAGTCTTATAAATTATTAGTTTTTATAGTAAACTTTTTAGGACTATTATTATATACTGCCTTACGCCTTAAGTATCTAGTAGGTATTTAAAAATACTAGTAATACTAGCTTTTTATCTAATCTATAAGGCGTTTTATCTTATTATCTATACCTTAGTTAAATCTTTAGTTTTTTAGTAACAGCTATTATAATTATATATTACTTTTTAATTATATTAGGCGTACTATTATATAGTATTATACTAAAAGTTATATAAGCGCTGCTGTTATTTTACGTTAGTCGTAGAAGATTACTTATTTTAATTTTAACTTTTTTATTATTTTCTTTTACTTATTTTATTTAAGTTTAGTAAAGCGTATATATACGCTTTATAGCGTACGCCGTAAACCGTTTATATATATATTATTAGTAAGCTATTTTACGGTACGTTAGGAGTATATATATTAGTTATTAAGTACTAGTTTATCGTAATACGTACTGTAAATAAATATTTCTTTATATCTCTTTCTTTATAAATACCTACTTAGTATTAGTTATAACAGTAAATACGTAAGTATAAATTATTATAAAATAATAAATTATATTAAGCTATAATACTATTAAGTACTATTAAGTAGTTATTACGTGCCTATTTTAGCGCGGCACCTTTCCTAATTAGGCTTAGTATAGTACTTTTAAAAGCTAGTTATTAGGTCCTATAGTATATATAGCACTTTTCTTTCTAATTAGGTAGTTACTAATAGCAACTTTATTATATAAAAAAAAAATAGTGTGGCTGTAATAGCTTAGGGTAACTAAAAGGGGTTTTAAAAAGAGAGGAGTATATATATATCTTTATACTTAATATATCGAAAAAGTTAGATAAAGCTAAATTAAAAAAGAAATAATACTACGCTAGCTACTAGCGTATTAGTATACTTAGTACGCCCCCCTAAAAAAAATATTAAATTAAAAAACTCTAGTATAAAAACTCTAGTACGGATACTGTATTTATTTATAGAGGAGAAATATATAAGTAGTAGTAACTATTATACTCTATATATCTTTCTTCTATCTTCTTTTATAGTTAATATAATTAAATATTCGTTAATTAAAAAAAAATACTTACTAAAATATTATTTTTTAAAATATTCTTTAAAGGTTCTATTTTCTTTACTCTTATTTTAGTAGATACTATACTCGTTTATATTAATTTTAATATCGTAATTCTAAATATATAAGCTATTCCCGCCGTATCCTACTTAGATAGTAATATATAATTAATAAAGGCATATATATACTCCTCCTTTTTTAAAATCCCTTTTAGTTGCCCTGAGCCACCACAGCCACACTATTTGTTCGATTAATATATAAATATAAGTAATATATAATAAGTTCTTTTTAATATCGTAAAGTACCCTATACGCCTAGTAATTACTAAGTTTTTTAAGTTAAGTCTTTATTAATACTAAGAAATCCTAGATAATAAGACGTACGGTAATAAGACAGACAGTAATAAAATAAATAGTAATAAAATAAATAGTAATAAAATAAATAGTAATAAAATAAATAGTAATTAAATATATAGAATTATAACGCTATTAATAGTAAAGGTATTATAATTTTAAAATCTAGAGTTAGTAGTACTAGCCTACGTAAAGGCAGTAGTAATAGAGAAAATAGTAGATATAGTACTATACTAGTTATAAATAATAAAAAATTAGTATATTAATATTAAATTTATAACAGAAATACGTAGCCTAGAGTATAAAATATAACTACGTAAAATACTACTAGAGGTACTAGCGGTAAAGGTAAAAATAGTATAAAAGTAATAGAAAATCTAAAGTATTTCTATATAATAGTTAATATTTAAAAGTTCTAGAGGGGCCTATATATATATTTTCTTTAGTGCGTAGGCTAGGTAAGTAGGCTAGTAAATAGGCGTACTCAGTATCGCAGTTAACTATTTTTATAAGTAAAAAAAAATTTATAATTATAAATAACAATATTAACTATTATTAAACGCTATACTACCTGTATATAGGCGGAGCGAAAAGTAATAAAAATAAATATAACCTCTATTTTATAAAAATAAAGTTAAAAAAAGTAACTAACAGGTTATAACAGTAGTTATCGGCAGTAATAGTAAAAGTAATAGTAAAAGTAATAGTAAACCTAATAGTAAAAGTAATAGTAAAAGTAATAGTAAAAGTAATAGTAAAAGTAATAGTAAAAGTAATAGTAATAGTAATAGTAATAGTAAAAATCTATATTTTAAGTATAAAGCCTATAGGATAATAAGTAAAAAATAGTAAAACTTTTATAAAAATACTAGGGGTAATTAATATTTAAAAGTTTTAGGGGGGCCTATATATAATATATATTTTTTCTTTAATACGTGGGCTAGGTAAATAATTAAGTATACTTAGTATTATAGTAATCGTTATAGATAAAAAAGGAAATATAATTATAAATAAATATTAATTATTATTAAACGCTACACTACTTATATATATATATATATATATAAGCGGAGTAAAAAGTAATAGAAATAAATATAACCTCTATTTTATATAAAATTAAAATTAAAAAAGTAACTAATAGGTTATAACAGCAGTTATCGGCAATTTATATACTAATAAAATAGAGTATCTATTATACTATATATAAAAATAAGCTAATTTTATATCTTAAATAAATAGTTATACTAACTTAAAGTAGAATTATAAAAGATTTTTATATTTACTAATTTTTTATTACTCCTAAACCCCTTAGTAAGTAGTCGCTAATAGAGTAAATAAAGTATAGTGGTTTTTTTCTTTAAAATACTATTTTTTTTATATTTTTAGGCCTACTAGTTATAAAGTTATATTATTTTAAAAAATATTTTTTTTTATTAGTCTTTTTTTTTTGTCACCTCCCTATAATAATTAAAAGATATAGATAACTAAAAAGATAATATCTATATTAATAAGTACTATTATAATAATATAATAAAGGTATGTATATACTCCTCCTTTTTTAAAATCCCTTTTAGTTGCCCCGAGCCACTATAGCCACACTATTTGTTCGATTAATATATAAATATAAATATATATAATATATTAGTTTATATATATTTATTATTTTTTATTATTATATTTATTATTATATTTATTATTTTGTTTATTATATTTATAATTTTTTATTAGTATATTTATATACTATTATATATAATTGTTAAAAGTAAATTAAAAAGAATATAGACTAGCCTAAAAGTAAAGTAATAGTATAAGAATTTATATACTTTTACTATATACACGGATATAAGGAGACGTATAATAAAGAGGAAATAATAAAGGCGCTACGCTAAGACTACTAGCTATATTTATAGCTAATAGTAGCACGTACGCTCCTACTAAAAAAGTTTTAATAAAAAAGATAATAAAGTTTAGTAAAGACACTATATTAGAAGGTAGTATACTATAGAATAGATTACGACTACTTTATACGTATTACCTCTTTTATAATAATCTTTACTATTATAATTACCTTATTATTATAACAGTAATTAGTAGCTAGTATATACTTTAGTATATTATATATAGGCTAGATCTATTAAAGCTTACGTAGTTTTAAGTAATCTATATAAAAATCTGCCTTATATATAAGTTAATATTATAACTATAGAAAAAACTGTAACTAATATCTAGTAAAAAATTATTTAGTAGTTAAATACCCTATAACTAAGTAAGTATAATCTAATTATTTACGAAGTTAAATATACTATTTAAAATAAGCGCGTTAGAAATATTATTTATATAAAAATTAAAAAAGTAATTTAGATACTAGAGCTCTAAAAAATAATAAAATAAAACTTAAAAAATAAAAAGACTAAATACGTATAGGTATAAGTATAGATATAAATAAATTTAGTTAAGTAGGGCCTCCGCAATACTGCTAAGAAGAATAAAAATTAAGTACTATTAATAATAACTAATAAAAAGAATATTATTAATATCCGGGAGGTTATATAAGCTATAAAAATATAGATATAAGGTCGTCCTAAACGCTAAGCGCAGAGCATAAAAAGTAAAAAGTAATAAAAGAGGCGGCTATATAGGATTAGTATATTTAGGAATATAAGAGCTTATAAAATATAGAGAGTAATAAATATAAGTAATAGCACTTAAAGTATTATAAGTTAGTAGGCGGCGTAGTTAGTTATATTTTTATAACTTTAAAAGTAACTATTAAATAGCTACTAGAGCTAAGCTTTTAATAGTTATATAATTAACTTACTATTAATAAAAGGATAGTTTAATAAAAAGGATAATAATAACTAAATAAATAAGTGCCGGCCTTTATATACTATTTAAATAAATAGTGTGGCTGTAGTGGCTCGGTGCGACTAAAAGGGATTTTAAAAAAGAAAAAGTATATATATATCTTTATACTTAATATATTAAAAAAGTATAGTTAATATAATTAATATATATATATATATATATATATTAATTAAATAAAAGAGTGTAATTATAGTAGCTGTATAAACGACTAAAAGGAATTTTAAAAAAGGAGAAGTATATATATACCTTTATACTTATAGAGAGGGGGGGAATATTAGGAAAATATAAATCTAAAAAGTTACGATTTTTAGAAATAAATATACAATTAATTACTTAGTCTAAAAATACGTAAATTATATCCTTTTAAATATAAAGTTAAGGAGATTATTATAATACTTATAATTACTACTTAATTAGTATACGTAATAAATTAAAATTACCTAAATATTATAATTCTTTATATTTATATATTAATTAAACAAATAGTGTAGCTGTAGTAGCTAAGGATAACTAAAAGAGATTTTAAAAAAAGAAGGAGTATATATATACCTTTACTATTATAATTCTTTTAGTTCCTTTTTTAGGTCCCTATAACTTTTTAGTTAGTAAATATAAATAACTAAAATTTTAATTTTATAATTTTAGGACTAGCGTAGGTTACGTAATCTATTTTTTAATAAGAACTTATTATATAATAAAAAATTTATATTACTAGTAAATATTTAGCTCTTATTTATATAATTAGTAATTACGTAATATATTAATATTATAGTAGATTATAATATCTTTTAACTTTTATAAACTTAAACTCCTATTCTTTAAAAATAGTACTAAATGTTTTAAAACTTAAATATAAAGTAAATTTACTTTTAAAAGTAAATAATTCTTCTTTTTTAATTACTACTATTTTAAAAAAGTCTCCTACTACCAAATATTAGGCTATAAGACTTATTAAAAATAAAGAAATAATTAAAGAAAATAATTAAAATATAAAAAAAGTTTATATAGGGAATATAAAAAAGTTATCTAAAAGAAATAAAAGAATTATTAATAAAGACTTACCTAGAAATCTTAAAAAGAAAAATAAAATAATATTATTAAAAAATAATCTAAATATTATAATAAGATAATTACGAAGAGTTTTAAAAATATAAAGTTATATAATTAATATAAGTAAAAAAAACCAATAATTAATAAAGAAAATGCTAAAAAAAGGATTAAAATACGCTAAAGATAATATTAAAAATATTAAAAATATAAATTAAAACAAATTAATATTTTTGTAATAAGGTAGTAATATTAAGGGTATAAGAGAATAAATAATATTATAAATAAAAATAATAATAAAACTAGAAAAGAACTAGTTGTTAGCTAATTACAATATAGGTTATTTAAATTTTTTAATATATTAAAATATATAACTTATTATATATCTTTATATTATAGTTTTAGTTTTTTTATATTAGTTATATTAATTATTTTACAGGTCGAGACCTTATGCTATAAATTTATAGTGTAATATAGATAATAGGTAAAAATAATTTAGTATTTATTAAAATACTTAATTCTTTTATTTTATATACTAGTAAGGCTTATATAAATAAAGTTACTAATAACTACTATTATAACCTATCGGTTACTTTTATAACTTTATTTTTATATAAAATAAAGAGGTTATATTTATTTCTATTACTTTTTACTTTGCCTACACAGGTGGTGTAGCGTTTACTAATAGTTAATAATTTTTTATTTATAATTACAAATCCTTTTTTACCTATAATAAAAATATAATACTAAGTATACTTATTTAGCCTACGTACCGAAGAAACTAAGAAACTATATATAGGCCCCCCTAAAACTTTTAAATATTAATTATTTTTAAGATATTTTTACTATTACTTTTACTTTAACTATTACCTCTACTAGTACTACTATTTTTACTTTTACCTTTACCGTATTCCTTACGCTAAAAAGTACCTACTATATTTATAAAATACTTATTTTACCTATTACCTCTACTATAAATTGTATATTATATTTCTTTATCTTTTTTATTTTTATTATATTTTTATTTATTAAAGCCGCTGTAACTACTGCTACTAATACTACTAATTTAATATTTATAACTTTAACTACTTCCTTTACTAATAATTTAATTAACTTATTATACTAGTACCTATTGTTAAAGATAGATATAATTATATTTAATAAATTATAATTAACTTCTCTATAGATTACTGAATAGATAAAATTAACTACTTTTAGATAAATAAGATACTTATACTAGTAAGTATCTACTAGAGTCGTATTTTTATTACTAATAAAGTTAAAGGATAGTATAAAAAGAGCTTAGGTAGCTATACTAGACGCCTTAAAATTAATTAGAATTATTTTTTTATTAGTATTAATAAAAGGAGAATTATACTATATAGGAGCTAGATACTATTAATAGTAAGTTTAGTATATACGCTGTAATATACCTTTAAAAAATATATAAAAAAATATTAGTAAGTATTTTTTATTTAAATATTTAACTATATTAACTATAAAAGGATAGAGAGATATATAAATAATAGTAGTTACTACTACCTATATATCTCTTTTACTAAATACAGTATCCGTACTAAACTTTTTATATTAAAGTTTTATAACTTAACGTTCTTTAGGGGGATACGCTAAGCGCGCTAGTACGCTAGTATAAGGCGCTATACTTTTTTTAACCTAGCCTTACCTAACTTTTTTAATACTAAGTATAAAGGTATATATATACTCCTTTTTTTTTAAAACCCTATTTAGTTGCCCTAAGCTACTATAGCTATACTATTTATTTAATTAATATATAAATATATATAAATAAAGTTCTTATATCCGAAGTTATACTAAATATAAAACGTAGTAAATTATATAAAGCTTTTTTACTCTTTTGTTTTAATTTTTTAATAATATATATATATATATATATTATAATATTATATTATAATGAAAATTTTTATATTAATATTAATTTAGGTTAGTGATTTTTCTAAGAGAACGCCCCTATTTATAAAATAATAGTCGTTTTAAATAAGTTTATAAATAATAAAATTATATTTTTTTTAAGCCAGCCTATTGTCCTGATATAGGCCCTATAGAAAATATATAAAATTATTTAAGATCTAGACTAAATAAAAATAAAAAGGCTAATTTAGCTATAGAATTAAGTTTAAAAAGTATAAAGTCTTTTAAAAGAGCTATTATAAAAAAGTAAAATAGTATACTATAAGAAGTTATTAATAACTATATTTTATCTCTCCGTAACTATTATAACGTAGTTATAGAAGCTAAGGGTACTATACTAAATTCTAGTAAATTATTATTTACTAGTTTATTATTAAATATTTAAAAATGTGACTTTTATATATAATTATTTAATTAATATATAAAAATATATAAATATTATATATACTTATATGTTATGGGCACTATTATAATATATATAAAAACTAATTTATTTTATATATTAAATAAGAAGTTATAATAGTCTAATATATAGTTTTAAAAACTCTTTATACTTTTTTTTTTTTTTTTTTTTTTTTTTTAATAAGCCTTTAATTAAGGCTACCTAACTATTTAAGGAAAGTACTTTATCTCCTAAGTAAACTAACAACCGGCTCTTTAAGTAACTAACTAATATATATTTTAGGTTATATTACTAAATAGTTATATTAAATTACTAATCTATTACCTAATTAGGCCTAATTCGCCACGCTAAGTCTATTTAGGAATAAGTTTTTATCTTATCTAACTTTATATAGTAATTTAGTCTAAAATACTTTTAAATAGTACGCGTTTTATATTAGGGATTTAGGCTTTCTATAATTTTATATTAATTTCTTAGTAGTACCCTATATTTTTAAAAATTCTATACTTTACTATATAAAGTAGGCGCGTTTAAAGAATACTATAATAAGGAGAGGAATTAAACCCCTAATACGTAGAAAACATTAAAAATTTAATAAATTTTAGTATATTTAGGCATATGCCTACTGTGCCACCCCGCCTCTTTATACTTACTATATTTTTTTATATCTTAGGGGCTTACTAAGCAGTCCCTAATAAGGTAAATAAAATAAGATAGACTTTTTTTTTAAAATAGTATTACTTTTGTATTTTTAGGCCTTATAACTAACAAGTTATATTAATTTAAAAAAGATAACTATTTAGATTTAGGTTTTCTAAATATCTCCCCCCCCCTAGAATGTGTCGAAAAAGTTAGGTAAGGCTAGATTAAAAAAGGAAGAGTAATCTATAAAAGTTAATATCTATATAAGATAATTTTATACTTATACGTATAAAGTTACTAAATTTAGTAAAAAAAAAGTATTTAAATAAATTAGAAGTAAGCTAGAAATCTATTATTTATAGATACTACCTAGTAAAAAAGAGATACTAGAGTTACTATAGCTATACTATTATATAAAATAGTTAATTAATAAAAATAAATTATAAAATAAAGTTACTAGTAATTATAAAACTCGTAATAATAATACTAATACTAGTAAATATAAAATACTAATATAAAAAAATAGTATATTTTTTTATAAATAATTATATATATTAAATACTAAAGCCTATAGTATAAAGGATATATATAATACTAATTAGAGTAATATAATATAAAGATTACTAGTATATAAAGGAGCACTATAGCTTAATACTATAAAAAGTATCTAAAGGTAAGTAAAAAAAAGTTTTTAAGAAAAGAATAATACATAGCTAGTATAAAAGAATATAATTAAATAAAATAAAATATATTATATTAATTATTTTATTATAATTTTACACCCTTTAAGATTATATTAAAATTAAAATATAGTACTATATATAAAAGTAAATATAAAAGTTATATTATAATTAATATATATATAAAATTTATAAAATAATAAATAAAAAATAATAAAATCTATAGTAGCTAAAAATACTAATAATTATTAATATTTTAATATTAAAATAATTTATATATATAGTATTTAATATATAATTAAATATTAATAAAATAAATAGTATCGTTATACTAGCTTAAAATAATTAAAATAGATTTTTAAAAAAAAGTAGTATAATTATTTTTTTATTTATTATATTTAATAAATAAAATAAGGAAATAAATAAATATACTTTATATATTAATTAAATAAAAAGTATACCTATAATAGCTTAGGATAACAAAAAAAAATTTAGAAAAAATAGAGTATATATATATATTTTTATTATATACTTAATATTATATTATTATTATAAGTAAAAAAAAGAGATTTAATTATAAATAAAACTATTTAGTGTTATTAAATACTATACTATCTATATATAAATAATTTAAAAAATAAAAAAAAATAAATATAATATTTATTTTATAAAATAGAAATTAAAAAAAATATTTTATAAATTACTATTTTTTAGACTAGTGTCTCGGCACTACACTTTACCTCTCTTTATATAATAAATTACTATAATAGTTATTAGTCTATAATAAATTAATTAGTAAATATTATTATAATATTTTATTTTTAATTTATTATAGCTAGGGTTCTGGTTTATTATTATTTTATAAAAAAAATTAAATAGTAATAAAATATAATTTATATTTATTTACTTTATATTCTATACTTTCTTTTTTTTTTTAAAAAAAAAGGGAGGGTATTGTAGAGTATAATTGGGGTTTTAAAAAATACTAAGAGAAGGAGCTAGCTCCATAGATACCCATCACCAGCCAGGCACGTGGTACTGTATGACGTGGAGAAGCGCTGGGGTTACATCGGGCTATACCACAATCGCAGAAGTGCATACAGCGGGGCGCGCCGGGGTTGTTGTCAACACCACGGCAAACCAGACAAATTCAATCGCCTCATAGGCCACCCCACCGGCGCAATGAGTACAGAGCTCACACAAGAGTTTCTTAAGATCATTAATGCACTCTATCCGGTATCGCCAGTGGTATGTACACATGGCAGCCCACCTGCATATCCCGACGCTCACCCAAGCTGCAGAAAGCCCACGTACTATGCACCAGTTTGTCCTCGCTTACCATCCGATCCTGTATTGCACAATTACCGCCTTGTGGCGTCGCTAAGCTCGCCTCGAGCATCTACGAAGCGCTTCCTCTGTGGCCATGTTGCGTAGAGCTCCTGCAGTGCCTTTGTAGGTCTTTGCTTCTCCAAGCCGTCCATGCAAGCTAACTTGCTTTACATAGCCCAGTCACTGGAGTTCAAGAAAGAACTGCTCTCTCGCAATGCCGGTCTGCTGGATGCATTGCTTATCAAGGCAAACACATCACAGCAAAACTTCGACCAAGTAAGCCAAGAATGCTGATCCGGAACCCCATCAGATCACGCCGCTGTACTGCATGTACCCGATACTGACCATCTCAAGTACCATGGTCTTTGCGTCGAACTCCTTTCACATCCGTTGCCCGAAGCTATACCGCTGCCCGCAAGCGTACAGCCGTTCTTCCTGCGGATGTTCGAGGAAGCATATCGCGAACCGAGTGTCCGGACCTTGAAACCAGTTTATTACATGCTCAATGGAGCTTGTCGTGGCCTCTATGCACTGCTACCATCCGATGCGAGTAAGCTTTTTGACGCCCACCTCCGCAAGATCCTGGCTTCGAAGATGATTGGAGAAAACTCCATGCTTGTATTGTGGTGCTTTGGCATTGCGACTCTTGCCGAACAGTAAGTAGCCTCGAGACGAACGGACTGCTGAACGATTCACTAATCATTGTGCCTTTAGCCCGGAGCTTGTAGACATCCACGATGACACCAAGGATCATACAATTCCCACTGTAGAATGGGTCACCGTCTCTGGTCAAAAACTGTTCGAATCCTCGAATGCATGCAAAAAGACGATGGCGTTGGCTTGCTTGAGCGTGATATGGGCCGTCAAAGGTGGTGTGGGCGTCTCAGATAGTGATGCTCTTGAAGGCATTAGTAAGTTTGACCCGAATCTAAGACCTATGTTCCTGGATGAAAGCTTTCGTCTTCTGCTACAGAGGGGGGTTTCACGACGTACCTCCTCACCTTTGACTCTACTGACCCCATACTTCGTAGGGATTGCAACCCGCACCCTGCGCTTCATTGACTATAGGATACGAGATCACTGGGTTACTACGGACGAGACCACCAGGAATCTCATTTTGAAGCTGCTGGAGAAGTTACAACGGCGCGACATGAGCTCGACCATCCAGCGCGAGGCTCTGTACTTCTATGCTATTATAAGTGGACCGAACAAGCTATCTCGGTCAGTGGTAACATCATATGAAGTAGCACTGATGGATGTCACTGGTTGGGATGGCATAGAACTCCATAATTCTTTCTCAGCCTCGCTGCCTTTGTTCGCGGTAAGTGTATCCTTGTAATAAGTCGACGGAAAACCGGACAGCTCTTTGCACCTCTCTGCTCTCTGTTTTGCCCCAGGATTCATACGCATGCATCCTAGGTACAAAAGCTGCATTGTCACAGCGTCCATTTGTCTGTTGTCAGTCTTTGTATTATACAGCCTGGGTAACATAGCAGGTGGATGCGCCTGCAAGGACCCCGAGGCTTCTTCTTATCAAATGCGGCTTACTGCTGGATCTTTATTCATGGCTAAACACAAGCAGGATCGTATTCAGCAAGCTTCTCTCCAGTCTCTCCTTTGCCAAATACTGAATACGAACGTCTCGCCCAACTCAATCGACCAACTGCAAAGTACCACCGTTCTGGTCAACGTTATAGCCACGACGGCTTTGAAACATGACACTTTCCGTTCACACATTTTCGCGGCGTTGTCCGAGTGTGGGGTGCAAGAAAATGTTGAAGCCTTCCTTGCAATCTGTCCCAGTGAGCGCAAAGAGCACCATACCACCGTCTGTCAGACTCACGACGCCATTATACGCCACACGTGTCTCTTGGCGACGGTTTCAATGTTGTTGGCTATTATTCTCGCTACTAGCTCGGATCAAGCTCCGCACGTACCATCCTCGCTAGGAATTGCTTTGGTTGACAAGCAACGTCAGTTGGCCGTACCCGTAAATCGATGCACGCATACCTTGGTCTGTAAATCTAGGTACGTTGTATTACCTCCGGGCAGGTAATAGATAGTCCGACTGTACTAAGAGATTTGCCCAGCGACTCCATTTCTTTTTTTGAGCAAGAGTCTACACCAATCTCAAGCCTCCCTCTACAGGATTGGAGAGGTCGCCTGAAGGCCGAGCTAGACAGTCACGCCTCCTACCACAGGGATTCTCTTGTCAGGGCTGTAGCACAGATCTGCCACGATCTCGAGGCCCGATGCGATACGGTTGAAGGCCCACTGCGGTGCGAACAGAATAGATCACGTGCGCTAGAGGAAGAGCTGGTACGTAATGTTGGGGTACAACCTTGTTGTCTGACCTGTCGCTGAAGTCGAATATTGCAAGATTCGATGTCACAATATTTGAAATATTAGACCTCGGCGTAGCTAAGACACTCTCCAGTCCCACCCCACTGATTTGTGAGCAATGCTGATTTTGTCACCCGACGTTTAGGCTCGATCTCGAGCATGCGTGGAATCTCTAGAGCAGAAACAAGTGGACGATAATCTTTTCCTCAACACCGTGGAGGCAGAGAAGTCTCGCTTGGAGAAGGAAAATGACGAGCTCTCCGTTCGCCTCGAAGACTTACGAATGCAATTGGATAAGGCAAATGCTCAGGCAGAGACCGCGCTTCGTAGTGCCGTGGAGACTTACAATCACAAAGTGATGCAATTGGTAAGCGCGTCCAAGTACGAGTCCGACATATCTTACAGAGGACTGTTGGTTGATTCACCCTGGATTAATCACAAAAGGCCGAGGCACTGTCCCTCACAGACATGTATTCTCATATTTGGCTTTGTACTGACTTCGTACTTGCGTAATAGAAATCCACTATCTTGCGACTTGAAGAAACCATAAAATCCCATAAGAATGAATTAAGAATGCTTGGCGACGAGCTTGACAAGCAGGAGGTTGCAAAGCGTGCTCTCACCGTTCAGTGCAACGACCTTCAGAGTCGTTTTGAAGAAGAACAAAGAGCTGCAGAGGAACAAAGACAGACGGCTGCCCGGGTCGATGAACACCGTAACAGCCTACAAAGCCGTCTAGTTGACGCGGAGCGCGACTTGAACGAGGAAAAACAATCTGCCATTCGGAAAGAAGCAGAAATAACTCGTCTTGGGAAACAAGCTGCCGATCTAGAAGGTGATGTGCGACAAACGAGATCAGACCTAGCGGCGATGACCGAAAGACTTGAAGATCTACAGGTCCGTCATCATGAGCTTGCGCTCTCTTCGAACAGGGCCATACAAGAAGTTGAAGCCCAATACGAAAGTGACCTGAAGGCAGCTGCCTCCAAAGCTGCGGAGAAGTATCATCGAATGCATGTAAGTAATCTGCATCGTATTTTCAATTATGGGGTAATAGAGGGCACCCTCAGCTTTGAGCAAGGCACACTATAGCAGCTGTTTAATATATAAAGGTAACAACACTCACGTCGAGAGTAGACTGACTTTATATTTTTACGTTGTAGGAAGCTTACGAGGATATGCGACAAAACTTCGAGCGAGTTCAGCTCTCCGTTCTGCCACTTCAAGCCAAGATACAGGAGCTTGAATCCGGGCTATCTACCAAAACCAAAGAGCTGGAAGGGTTGAAGGCCTGGCAAATCGGCATTTTCAAGCTCGTGGGACGCCCACCAGAACCAGCTCCCGCGCAGGTCCTTCCGGAGGCTGTGTCCGAGCATGTTCCTAATGCACAAAGCAACGCAGTGACAACGGAACGTGATGCTACTCTTGCAGTATGTGCATTCGATGTTCATGGGTGGCTTCGGCTCCTGATCGCTAATCTTGAACGTGTCAGGTTTCAAGTACGACCGCAGGTCTCACCAATACCACAATAGACCATCTAGCAAATGCTTCTTACTCGTCAAGCTCTCAGACTTCGCAGACCGGCCCCGGCCCTACGTCAAAGCGTCCGAAACCTCAACGAGCATCTAGAGGTCTCTCATCACGTACATATCGCAATGACCCTTCTACGATACCCAAGTCACTAGCAAAGAGATATCACATGCAACGTTCGGCTCTGCGATCGATATCTCCTAACCGAAGGCACACTACTCTTGGGGTCCCTGTGATCGACCAAAATGACGATGTAGACGGTACGCTGAGTTTGCCGTTGCGGCAGCGGGGAGCTAGCTTGCATCGAAGCGAAGAACCAGAGTTTGAGATGGATCTTAGAACAAGCGCACCCTTCACGCCTGCGGTGTTACACGAGGACGGTGGGACTGCTGAATTGTAGGAAGATTGTCAACATGGTGCCGGTGGCCCGAGTATCTTGGCTCTTTTGGGGGTAACACGAGCAAACCGTCAACATGACGCCGTATGGTATACGACCGCAGGCCGCATGGCCCAGGGCGGCGTAGCGTAACGTGAGTCGTAGTCTTGAAAGAAAATGTGTGTTATGATGAAGTCTATGCTGCTGCCGTTTTCTCTTGTTGTATTTCTCAGAAGTCCACGGGTTCCGCTGCCGAATAACACTTGCTTCACCCTTCCGTCTGAGCCGGCCTGTGTGTCCGTGTCTCTCACTTGCGCCTTCCTGCATGACACCCAAACGCCTAGCGCACTTTCCCTCCCCTGCACGTGGGCCGCGGCAAAGCAAACAAACGGGCCAGTTGCGCAAACGGGCCACACCTACCTCGCGAATCCCCTCACGCTTTCTCCTCAGCTCTCCGCTACGTGCCTAGGGAGTTCTGCGATTTTTCTTCTCTACTGTAGCGCAGCTGGGCAAAGAAATACTGTGCGCATCACGCGCAACGGCGCTACAGCTCTGGAATGTACTTTCGACACCTGACCTCCCTCCAGCTTCCTAACACACGCAATATGCGAAGATCGCCAGCCGGCTTCGTGGCGTCGCCGCCATTCCCAGCATCGGGGAGCATGCCCGCTCTCTTGGCCAACTCAATCGACTTTGGCGTCACAACCTCCGAACGCACGATGCTGATCATGCAGACTGTGCCTGCTGTCCGAGATGTTAAAGTCACGCTCAAGGTGGGAGATTACAAAGAACTAGAATTTCAGTTCCCCCTCAAAATGGAGAGCCAGCACCTGAACTTGAAATTCCAGCTGCCCTTGTCTCTCATCGAGACAATATACAAGGTGGAAGACGCATTGATCATACCGTTCAAGTCGGTATGTACCCAGTTGTAGACGACTCCTTCGCTACAGTGTAGTCATTTCTGACCCGGTGGCGTTTCATGCACTTACTTACCGTATGTATAGCCACCAAAGTTCTGGATGCAGAAAAACAACGGCGCTTGGTATAGACAAACGGATATTGTAAGCAGCAGGACTCGCGCGGAACTAGCGAGTGCACCGGTGATGAACCGCAAAGAGACTCCCGTAATCGACATTGGTCATTGGACGACTTTTCGGGTCACCTTCGATGCAGCGACATTCACCGATATCAAGTATGCCGGACTAGAGTCGACCTTAGCGGACCACAGTATCCATATCAATACGGTGGACGATTACAGCATCGTCAAGGGCACAGCGCCAGCTGTCTGGTCGCTGTTGGAGGAAGAAATCTCCGGAACCCATCCACATCTTCAGGGCCCTGGCTTCCAAGAGTCTGCGCTTCACGAGCTAGTCACTGGTCAGGTTAATCTAGCCTTTGATGTTCGCTATCAATTGGAGGTCTGTATGTCCAATGGACTACTTCAGGAGCACAATGTCACCCGCGCATTCCTAGAACGGCTTGCATCATTGAGTCCAGCCGAAGCTATTCACCTCTTGGAGAAGGTAATGGAGTCCAAGCTTGAATATTTCGATCCCATGAAAATTTTCGAAAAGCCGCCCAAGATGACCCGACTGAGAAAACTTCCGAGCTACTGCATCCTCTCACGATCAGCGAACATCACACCGACACTGATCCATGTTGGTCAGCCCGTAATCGAAACGTCAAACCGAATTATCCGAAAACACATCGCAGATGCGGATCGATTCATTCGGGTAAGGTTCTCGGACGAGAAGACTGAAGGTGAACTATTCAGTCAACCCAACAGCACTTCAGATGCAATCTTCAACCGAATCACTAGAGCCATGAACAATGGCATTGTGGTGGCTGGTCGTTACTATGAGTTTCTCGCATTTGGAAACTCGCAGTTCAGGGAGCGTGGTGCCTACTTCTACGCTCCTACGCCGTCCAAGTCCGCAGATGATATACGCCGGTCAATGGGACAGTTCGGTCATATCAAAACAGCAGCAAAATATGGAGCTCGGCTGGGTCAATGCTTCTCGACCACACGCGCCATCAAGAGCGTCAACGTCAAGATCGAGATGATCGACGACGTGGAGCGGAATGGCTACTGTTTTACGGACGGAGTTGGCAGAATCTCAACATTCTTGGCCCAGATGGCTGCGAAAGAGCTCGGCCTGCCCAACGCCTTTCATGATCCGCCATCGCTTTATCAGTTCCGCTTGGCTGGCTGCAAAGGCGTACTTGCCCTGGACCGTAGCATAACGGGCCACGTCGTCCATATCCGCCCTAGCCAATACAAGTTCGAGGCACAAAATGTGGGTCTGGAGATCATCAGGGCTTCCGCGCTCTCTGCTGCATGCTTCAATCGTCAATTGATAATCATACTGTCTACACTGGGTGTACCGGATCATGTGTTCATCCAAAAGCAGCAGGAAATGGTTAATGATCTCGAGCGGGCGACCAAGGAGGAAAGGGTTGCTATTGAGAAACTTCAACGGAATATCGATCTAAATCAAACCACCCTTACCATGACCAGAATGGTTATTGATGGCTTCATGCAGAGTCAAGAGCCTTTCATGATGTCACTTCTTCAGTTGTGGCGCGCTTACCATATGAAGTACCTTAAGGAGAAGGCTCGGATTGTGGTTGAAGAGGGCGCGTATGTACTCGGCTGTGTGGACGAGACTGCTACCTTGAAAGGCCACTACAACGATCCGCAATCCCGACTGGGCGCTACCAGAGCTGCGAAGCTTAAAACCTTGCCCGAAATCTTCCTGCAAATTTCGGATACAGCTGAAGATGCGAAAACCGACAAGCGAGGTCACTACAAGATCATACAAGGCATATGCATCCTGGCGCGCAATCCATCGCTTCACGCTGGTGATGTGCGTGTAGTGCGGGCTGTTGATGTGCTGGCGTTGCACCACCTGAAGAACGTTGTAGTACTTCCACAGACTGGAGATCGCGACATTCCAAATATGTGCTCCGGCGGCGACCTGGACGGCGACGACTACATCGTACTGTGGGACAAAGACTTGTTGCCAGAGACGGTAAACGAACCGCCCATGGATTTTACAGCGGAGAAGCCCATCGAATCAGCGAAACCGATCACCGTCAGGGACATCACTGATTTCTTTGTCACACACATGAAGAACGACTCACTTGGTCAAATCGCGACCGCCCATTTAGCTCGAGCGGACTACAGTGCCAAGGGTGTAAGAGACCGTAAATGTAAGTCGAGATTCATCTCCCGCTATTCGGTGTGGCTGACCAACTGCCTCCCTAGGTCTGGAGTTGGCCCGACTACATTCTCAAGCGGTAGACTACTCCAAGAGTGGGATCCCTGCGATAATGGACCCCGAGCTCAAACCACGCATGAAACCGCACTTTCAAAGGAAGAAGCACCAGCCGGAACACAAGTTCTATCACTCGGAGAAGATCTTGGGAAGACTGTTTGACCAGGTGCAGCTCGTTGACTTTGTTCCTCAATACAAGAACAGGTTTGACCAGAAGATCTTGGGTGCCTATGGAGCAGACCAAACTACACTTACCAAGGCCAAAGAGCTCAAGCTTTCCTATGACTTGGACCTAAGACGATTAATGGCAAAGCATGCCATCCGTACGGAATTCGAAGCATGGGCTGTTTTCGTTCTGTCTCACAATCTGGAAGCCCGTGATTACACCTTCGCGGAAGAATTCGGTCGAACAATTGGACTGCTGAAGTCAAGGTTCCAGGAACTGTGTTACGAAGCAGCTGGCGCACAGGGCAGGCATGAGTACGAGAAGCTGGCACCATTCGTTGCTGCCATGTACACCGTGACCGCGACTGAAATGGAGGATGCTGTAAGGGAGTTTGAGGGATCGGGCCGCTTGATGACGCCGGAAGATATGCCGCTGATGTCATTTCCTTGGCTGTTTGTTGATGAGCTCGGCAAAATCAAGACTGGACATGGGCATGGCCGACCAGATGTTAATATGCACCAGCAGCACCGACCGTCCAAGAGACAGACCCACCTTAGTCCAGAGAGGGAGTTGGGTGGCATCGAGACCACCCAAGGCATTACGCACCTGGGCGAGGTGTTGAAACTTGACTTTCATCAAGGTATGTGTACATAGCATACTTCTTCCTCGGAAGCGTGCGCTATGCTGACCCAATTCGTAGGCACCACCTCAACCGGCAAGGGCGTGGATAAACCCGGATGCGGCAATGATGGGGACGCTGCCACCGAGGGCAGACGCTCCTTCACGCAGGCGGCCCAGGATGAGCATCTCGGCGCAGAGTCGTCGGCTATCGCAGAGGAGGGCTACGGCAACAAGCGGCAGCAGCAAAGAGTCATCGGCTTGGGTCCCTCCAACCCACGAGGGACGCTACTGGGACGCCTGGAGCGAATGGAAACACTCCGTGAGGAGGAAATTGGTTCGGGGCGTCTTGGTTACAATGATTCGGTGTGAGGACCTATCCAGCGTTGCGGGAAGCTCTCAGCACCTGGCTGGTTAGGCGGTCTTATGGTTACGGGTCAGCGGGAGTCGTGCAGGAAAATGGTGCCTGGGAACGGAGCGAACGCTCCCCGAGCAGAAAGAAGCAGAAAAGGAAATAAAACTGCGTTGACCACTTTGCCATGCAAGCCACATGATGACGACGGAACCTTGGAACCTTGGAAGACTCGGAGCGACGGCAAAGGCCCATTGCTTAGCTAAGCGCGACGTCGAGTGCTGCCCGCACCGCGCACCTCTCCGCCATGGCGCCGTCGCGCATACCGCCGCTGCTGCAGCCCTTTTTGCGTGCGAAGGACGACTCGATCCAGCTGCTGACGAGCACGCTCGATGCGTCTGCCAACTGGGTCCTCACGCGCGTCCTCTGCGATGCGCTGAGCCCGGAGAGCAGCCAGGTGGTGCTGGTGAGCTGGATGCGGGACTACGACTTCTGGAGGCACGAGGTGCGCAAGGGCACCGGGCTCGACCTGGGCGGCCTGCGCGCTCAGCGACGGTTTGCCTTTGTCGATGGCTTGTCGGCCCTGTTTCTGCCCGACGGCGACGACGACGGCGACGTACCGCCACAGGCTGGCCGGACACTGCCCGCGGCCGCCCAGCCCCGGCCCGGCCTGTACACCCTCTCGTCGCCCTCGCTCGACCATGCCGCCGCCACAATAGCCGCCGCCCTCGCGTCTCTCCGTACGGCGGCCGCTGCTACGAGCACGCTCGTCGTCTTCGACAACCCGGACATACTCCTCGCCTCGCTGCCCGCCCTCACCGCGGCCCACCTCGCCTCCTTCTTCCTCGCCGTACATGCGCACACGCCCGTGTCGCGCGTCCTCGTGCATCTCCAGTCCGACCTGGCCCTCCGCACGCCTTCGGCCCCACCACAACCCCTCCAGGTCGCCCAGCAGAACCTGGTCGTCAAGACCGCCCACATGAGTGCAAAGGTGCTTGGGCTTAGGGTCTTGGACACCGGCGTCGCACGCGATGTTAGCGGCGTGCTAAGGGCCACCGTCAACACGGGCTCATGGGCGACTATCGGGACCATGAGCGATGCGGACCACGTAGGGACGCCCGAAGACATGGGTTTGGAAGTGCTGTATAAAGTTCATCGAGATGGCGGCGTCAGCGTCTTTGAGAGGGGCACCGCTACCGTGTGACGGAGAGCGTCAGCGCCTGATCTGGCACAGGAACCCGTGTGCTTTGCCAGCCTCAGCTTGTGCATCTGCTCTTCGCTATCAAGGTTATCGACAGATGAGAATGTCTAGTATGTCATAAACGATCATCCAAGAGAGCATCGTCTTCATTGCGCAAAGCCGACGAATACATCTGACCGCGATTGGCTGCAGCATGCGGCTTTGGGCAAATGTGCTGAACTTCTACCGAGAGGCCACGCTGGGATGGATGCAAGGCGCGCGATGGTTATGAAATATATATCCGGTGCAGGATTCATTTGTCATGTTGGCCAGGTCGACGCATGTGGCACCACTCTAGTACACATGATGCGCGCGTGCGGTGGGCTAACTTTGACCGGCCCGTCTCATGTACCTGCTCCCACGACGATATCGGCCGTGTTATCCCTGCATATACATCAAAAACGCAAAAGAATTGCAAAACAAATAGGCCAGCCCAAGTGTCTTCTTTGTGGAACAAATGCCACTCCTTCACCGCCTTTGTCTTGGTCGACTACTCGATTCCTCGTACCGAGCTGAGTTTTGTGAGTTGATGCAATCCCACTCGAATGGTATGCTTGAAGCTGGAATTGTCACGCCTTGATACCTCCGCAAACGTTCTCTTCCTGGTGGAGGTGACGGTTGGGCAAAAGCCTCGCGCCTGAGGTGTTCTAATGCCGAGTTGGTTGCGGCCAGGACGGCAAAACGGCGATCAGGATCGCGACGAGCGCCTGTGTTTGGCGTGGCTGGGCGTGCCGACAGGTACTGGCACGTATGGCTTTCTTCTGAAGCCTGGAGTTGACCCCTCTTTGGCGTCTTTCGAGACGAAGAGGAGATCTGCGCGTTGTGGCGCACATTGGTAGCACGTTGCCGCTTCACACCCCGGCCTCTTAAAGTCGATTGTGAGCTGTGTTTGGCATGTTGACGCCGTACATCGTGCACAGTCCTCCTAGGATCCGGGTACAGTAGCATTTCTGCTGAAGGGGTACTGTGTATTGAGCCAATGGGTCGATACCACATAGCTATACGTGTCAGTCGTTCCTCCCAGAATGCAGCGTCTAGCGGATCGACGTACACGGCACCTTGACGGCTAGAGGTTGTCTATGACTTTCCCTGCTGTTGTATGCATATGGCGAACGCGTATCACGATTTGCTCTTTCGTGTAGCTCTTTCGGTCGTTTGAAATTACGCCGCTCTGTGGACTTGCGCTCTAATGTTTTCTCTGCAGCCTGAGCTTTTTCATGATGAAACGCATTGGGCCGCTCGTTTCGTCTCTTGCTACTGGGGATCGAGCGGGTACCTTTGCGCTTCCGTTTAGAATTCGAAAATAGGACTCCGAAACACATTGTAAACGAATACGCGAGATTGTCTCGCTACATGTGTAGGTCGCACGCGTAATGGACCGAGTCGTCTCCTAATGACATGTCACTCCAAAATACACCAACTGTATGCACATATAGACAAACCCGCAGTACTGGTCCACACTGCGAGTACGTTGTGTTAGCCCAGACTAAGCAACATGAAAGCCGACTGTGCTCGCAGTTTGGTCGTGAGGCAATTTAAATCAGGTCTCCCTAGATTCTGTCTCTGGAAGGGAGTTAGATCCCAAGGCGAACACGATAGGGACAGTTGCAAAGCTGTGCGAAAACTTCAGGTACCTTCTGTGCTTTATGGGCGTCCGAGCTCGGCGTCGAAGCTGGTGATTGTAAAGCTTTTCGTGGGGTGTGGTACACTGACCGGTGATGGTATCACATCGAGGCCTTAGGAGGTTCTCCAAGCAGTATATTTGGACTGCAGGGTACGGATGACGGAGAAGGCATGCATGCGCTCATGTGAGCGATGGTAATAGCGCACAACATCCACGGACCGCAGCGCGGTTGTTGTTGCGAGACCATCATGGCAAGCTAAAGCGGCAAGGTATTCCAAGAAACACAGCAGCTTGCAATGCGCCGACCTATAGACCATATGGTGGGTTGGTGAAAGCCGTGATTCGCAGAAGGGCCTGGTGGCTGCCATGGCCATGTGACTTGTTCTCCAAGGTTGTTTGGGCTGACTGTGCTTCTCTGTTCATAGCAGTCTCAGATACGGTCAACTTTTTCGACCGGATGAGCTGATATATATAGTTTGGTTACCTCTGCATCGAAGGACAGTACATAGGCTTGCTCGCAACGTGGCAAGTGATGATTTGCGGCGGGTTCGAGGACGCATCTGCAAACGCAAGTGCAGGTCGTCGGCCCATGGAGGGAGATCCTGGGACGTACTGATGCGTTGGGCAGTGCAGCTGACCTTTGGGCTGAAAATGACTCGGTAGCGTCCGTTATGGTTGGATACAACCAAACTTTAGCCCGAGCTAAGCGCGAATGCGTGCAATACGAGCACGGAGTATAGGATTGGCTAAATCGAACAGTACCTGCTACTACTAGTACCCATAAGCGGGGATATAGGAACGATAAATTAATGAATTATTTTTTTAATAATAGTATATTTTATATACACTAATCCTCTTAAGGATATTACATTATATTTTATATATATTTATATATTAATTAAATAAAAAGTGTGGCTGTAGTAGCTCAGGGTAACCTAAAAGAGGATTTAAAAAAGAAGAAGTATATATATACCTTTATACTTAATATATTAAAAAAGTTATATTTTATTATTAACTATTTTATTTAACTTACTATTATTTTTATAAAGGTATATATATACTCCTTCTTTTTTAGAACCTCTTTTAGTCGTTCTAATCTACTATAGCTACACTTTTTATTTAATTAATATATAAATAATATATAAATATAATTATTATTTTAATAAATTATTATTATATATAGTATAAAATTAATTTAAAAAAAATATAATTAAAATATATTATAGGTATAAAGATATTCCTTACTTAAATAAAAGTACTAAGACGAGTATAACTATACTAGTAATACTAGTATTTTAGTATATACTTTTATTTTACTCTTAAGTACTTAGTTAGTTTCCTATATATAGATTTTTATTAAATATTAATATATAATATCTACTTTCTATATCTCTATAATATAATTTACGATTTTTTTTTATATTTATATATTAAATACTTATAAAATAATATACCTAGTATCTCGACGTTATACTTTACCTTTCTTTATATAATAAAATAATATATTATATAATAGACTACGTAAGTACTAAATTTTAAAAATCTATATTTTACTAATTATATACTTATAGTAAACTAAGTCTTTATACTATATAAAATACTTATTAATATAAATAAAATAGTAAAATCTTATATAGAGAGTTTATATAAATAAATTAATAATAGTAATATTTTAATATATTTATATATTAATTAAATACAAGAGTGTGGCTGTAGTAACTATATAAGTAATTAAAAAATAATATTTTAAAATAGACTAGTAATAGTACTATATATATTTATATATTAATTAAATAAACAGTGTGGCTGTAGTGGCTTAGGGCAACTAAAAGGAGTTTTAAAAAAAGAAGGAGTATATATATACCTTTATTAAATAATTATAATTATATAATTATAATATTAGATAATCTATAGTAGAGTATATAAAATTTTTATAATAACTTATAAAAAGTATTTAATTTAATTAATTAATAATTTACTATATTTATAAAATGTAATTTTAGTAAATTATAGTAATATAAGAATAAATTTTTTAATAAATAATTAATCTACCTTAAAAATAAAGTAACGCGAGTCTACCTAAAACCTATTTTAATAAAGTTTAAGATTATAATTAATTTTAATTTATATTTAAAATGTATTAGAATAAGTATAATTTATTTAATAGCTATTTTAATATAAAACTCTTAAGAATATTACTTATAAAAAGTTTAAAAAGAAGAATAGTAGAAATAATAAAAATAATAAAAAGTTTTTAGTATATAAAGCGTAGTAAAGTATAGTGTTAAAACACTAGTCTAATAAATATATAAGCTAAAAAAGCTATTCCCTTAGATATAGGTTTTTTTTTTTTTAAATAAGCCTTTTATATTAAGGCTACCTAACTATTAAAAAAAGTTATTTATTTTTTAAGTAAACTAATAATCGGCTTTTTAATTCCTAATTAATATATTACTAAATAAAGTTATATTAAACTACTAATCTATTACCTAATTAGGCCTAGTTTACTACGCTAGGCCTATTTAGAAATAGATTTTTATTTTATCTAACTTTAAATAGTAAAATATCTTACTTATATTTTAAAATATAACGTATTCTACGTAAGAATTTTAACTTTTTATAATTTTATATTAATTCTTTAAGAGTACTCTATACTTCTAAAAACTCTATATTTTACTATATAAAGTAGGCGTATATAAAAAATACTTATAATAAAGAAAGGAATTAAATCTCTAATATATAAATCATAACGAAAATTTAAAGAATTTTATAAACCTAATATATTTTTAGGCACTTACCTACTATACTACCCTATTTTAGATATAGTTAAAAAAATAAGCGTGTATAAATATTATAAAAAATATTTTTATTTTAGGTAGTATAGGAAAGAGGTTTTTATAGACTAGTACCCCTATTAATAAAAAGTTAAACTTTAATAATAGAGATAATTATATTATTAATCTAAAATATTATTTATAATAAAATTTTTATAATTATCTATAATATTTACGAAAATATATTTAATAAAATAGTTATAAATTAGTTACTAAAGTATAGGTCCTATAATTATAAAATAGTGTTAAATAAATTTTTTTTTTAAATAGCTACAGTCCTCTATATAAGAAAAAAAAATTTAAAAGCTATTAAAAAGTACGTTTAAAAATTTTTTTTTTTAAAAAAGTTCAAACTTTTTTATAGCCGCTATCCTTTATATTTATAAAATAAAAAATAATTATATTTAAAAAATTTTTTTAAATATTTTATATTAAGGCTACTTATTTAAGAAAAGTAGTTTATTTTTTAAATAAACTAATAATTGGCTCTATAAGTAACTAACTAGTAAATATAAACTTATTATATATTTTATTTAGGTTAGTTTACTTTCTAATTAGGTATAGTCTATTTTCTAATTAGACTAAGTTACTACGGTAGTCTAGATTAGGAAAATAGACTAATTAAATTAAGTAATAGAGTAGCCTAATTAGGATAAGTCTAAAACCTAATTAAATAAGTAGATTAAAGTAGATAAGAATAAAATTTAAATTCGTAATCTATAAAATTATTATTATAGTTAACTAAGTCTATTATTAAATATACTATATACCCTTTTACTAAATAATAACTTTTATATTTATATTAACTACTATAAATTTAATATTTTAATCTTAAAATACTTCTACTCTATTTTAAAAATTAATAAACTTTTAGTTTATACTTCTAAAGGTAAAATATTTATTAAGTTTAATATTTATACAATATGTAATAAAAGATATATAAATTTAAAATTAAAAAAAATATTATATTTTAATTATATTACGATATATATAAGTATAAGATTTATTTTTTATATAATATATAAACTTTTTTGATATATAGAGTATAAAGGTATATATATACTCTTCCTTTTTTAAAACCCCTTTTAGTCGCCTATACAGCCACTATAGCCACACTCTTTTATTTAATTAATATATAAATATATATATAAAACTTTAAATTATTACTAACTGTACCTAAGACTATATTAATTAGTTAATTATTTAAACTCGGGCTTAACTATAATAGTCGAGTCTAATATGTTATAATAGTACTTATTAATAGATTTATAATAAGTAAAAACTTATTTATTTCTTTTATACTTATATCTTTTATAATATCCTGCCTATATTTTTAGGTATTTTATAAAACTTTTTTTTTATTACTTATATATCGCGCTGTTTGCTTATATTATTCTATTATATATTACTTATATCTATTTTATCTATAAAACTATTATCTTTTATAGGTACTTTAGTAAAGTTACTATATATTATAATTATAGTAGTTACGCTATTTTATATTTTAATATTTTTTTTTTTATTTTTTTACTACTCTAGATTTCCTTAATTACTTAATAGCCTTTAAAATTTAGCTTTTTACTTGCCTATACGTACTAGGTTCTTATTTATATTTTATAGTACTAAGTCTACGCTATTAGTAATACTATAACGTATATTACTAGTAAAAAAGCTACTTATAAATAATATATAAGTAGTTATATTTTTAAATTATAATACTTAGAGCGTCTTAGCTAGTAATAAAAAAAATTTAGCCTATAAGGAGTCTAAAGTTATAGGTAGTATATTTTAACTTTATATAAATTATACTATTAAACTAATTAAGAACGCTTAATACCTCTATATTAGTATAATATATAAAAATATACAGCCTACTAGCCTAAAGTTATTTTATATTTATAATATTTACTATATATATTATATATACTATGTATTTTATATTTTATATTTGTATATTAATCGAACAAATAGTGTGGCTGTGGTGGCTCGGGGCGACCAAAAGGGGTTTTAAAAAAGGAGGAGTATGTGCATGCCTTCATATTGTATTTTATTATTATAGAGTATTATAAGGAGTTATAGCCTTATAAGTACTTTATTTTTTTTATATTTTTTTATATTATTATTAAAACTAGTTTAGGGATACTAATATATATTAATACCTTATAATATACTAGTAATAGCGTAAACTATTATTATTATATTTTTTTTTATAAATAAACGCTTTATACTAGATAGGAATATAAATATTTTAAATTATTGTAGCTATTACTATATATACTAAATATAATATATTAATCTATATATATTTTTAGTATATATATTATATAACTATACGCTATATCTTTTATTATTATACTAAAAATATAATAGACCTGTTTTACAGGACTTATAAAAGTATTATATTAATTATTTTTTTTAAAAATATAGGTACTACACTAAGAGCGTAGATTTATTATAAAAAAAATATTTAAGCTAAAGTCTTCACTCTTTTAATAAATAAAAATATTATAAGTCTAAACCATTACTAACTAATAAATATACTACACTAGGAGAACCGTACTAGTTTTAATAAAAAATAAAATTACTAAATTTAAACTTTATCTAGAACTAAAACTACTAGTGTCCTTAACTACTTTAATTAATATTATTATATAAAGAGAGGTAGAGTATAGCATCGAAATACTAGTCTAACAAGGTATAGACTAAAAAAAGTTATTCGCCTAAATATAGTTAAATAAATAAGCGTATATAAAAATTATATCTTTTTTAATCTAGCCTTATCTAACTCTTTTAACACTAAGTATAAAGGTATAAATATACTTCTCTTTTTTTTAAACCCCTTTTAGTCGTTCCGAGCCACTATAGCCACGCTTTTTATTTATTTAATATATAAATATATATAAGGATTAAAAAAAATTTTATATTAGTTAGGTAACTAACTTATATATATAATAGGTATACTACTTCTAATATACTTAAAAATTATTATTTTATATTATAAACTATAGTTTATATTTATTTTTTAGTCTAAATTAAAATATATACTAAATATTTAAATTAAATAGTTTAGAATATACTATAAAGAAACTAATAGTTAAACTAAAATTATAAATAAGAGTATTAACTAATAACTAGGTTTATTTATATTTTACTAGTAAAATAATTAAAGCTTACTACTATGTATTATTAATTAGGCTTATATTACCTTATATTATTCTACTATTAGTATATTATTATATAAAATTATTTAGAGTTCCGAATCCTATTAAAGTTAAAACTAAATAAAAATTTTTATTTTAAACTAAATAGCTATTTAAATATTTAAACTATTTAGTTATTAGTTACACGTATATATATAGTCTAATAGCTAGTATAATGCTATATATAGTAAGCTTAAGAATATATATAATTTATAGTTAATTAGTATTATAAACTAGTATACTAGAATATTAGTAATATAGTATACTTAAATACTAATAATATAATATTATATTATTTTAGCTAAAAGTTAGCTAATAAGTAGAGTAGTCTTTTATAAATATAAAATAAATAATATATGTTTACTAACTTAATAATATTTAAAGGTAAAAAGTTATATAATATTTAGTTTAATTTTTAAAAAAAGGATTTATAAAATCTACTATTTAAATAAGACGACTTAAAGCCTAAGCTTAACTATAATAGCTAGATCTAATAGGTTATTATAGCACTTATTAATACATTTATAATAAGTAGAGACTTTTTTATTTTTTTTTAATATAGACTATATATTTTCTTTATACCTATACCTATTATATTATTCTACTTATATTTTTAGATATTTTATAAAGCTTTTTTTTTCTATACCTATATATCACGCCGTTTATTTATATTATTTTATTATATATTAGTTACGTCTATTTTATCTATAAAGCTATTATCTTTTATAGTTATTTTAGTAAAGTTATTATATATTATAGCTATAGTAACTACGCTACTTTATACTCTAGTATGTTTTTTATATTCTTTTACTAATCTAGATTCTTCTAATTACCTAGTAGCTTTTAAAATCTAGCTTTTTACTTATCTACGCGTACTAGGTTTTTATTTATATTTTATAGCGCTAAGCCTACGCTATTAGTAACGCTGTAATAAGTAATACTATAATATATATTACTAGTAAAAAGGCTACTTATAAATAATATATAAGTAGTTATATTCTTACATTATATATTTATATATTAATTAAACAAATAGTGTGGCTGTAGTGGCTCGGGGCGACTAAAAGGGGTTTTAAAAAAGGAGGAGTATGTATATACCTTTATTCTTAAATTATAATACTTAAAGCGTATTAGCCGGTAATAATAATAGTTTAGCTTATATAAAGTTTAAAATTATAAATAGTATATTTTAACTGTATATAAGTTATATTATTAAATTAATTAAAAACGTTTAGTAACTTTATATTAGTATAGTATATAAAAATATATAGCCTACTAGTTTAAAATTATTTTATATTTACTATATTTACTATATATACTATACGTTCTATTATTATAAGGTATTATAAAAAGCTACAGCCTTATAGGTAGCCTATTTTTTTATATTCTCTTATATTATTACTATAACTAGTTTAGAGACGCTAGCGTATATTAATATTTTATAATATATTAGTAATAGTGTAAGCTATTACTATTATATATTTTTTTTAAATAGACGCTCTATACTAACTAGGAATATAAATATTTTAAATTATTATAACTATTACTATATATACTAAGCGCGATATATTAACCTATATACGTTTTTAGTATATATATTATATAACTATATATTATATTTTCTATTATTATACTAAAAATATAATAAAACTATTTTATTAAATCTATAAAAGTATTATACTAGTTATTTCTTTTAAAATATAGGTACTACGCTAAAAGCGTAGATTTATTCTAAAAAAAACAAAAAAAAAGAAGCCCTAAAGCCTTTAAGAATGTTTATTAATATTATAAAAAAATTAAATATTAATATTATTCTAGCTAATAAGCTATATTATAATATTTTAAAAAACTAAGTATAATAAATTATATATAATCTAAATTCTATTTAATATTTAGGTTTTTATTCTAAAAAAAGTATTATATAAGCTAATATAATATTATAATGTTTTTTTAGTTTTTTTTTTAAGAAATAAGCCTTTTATATTAAGACTACCTAACTATTTAAGGAAAGTCTTTTATTTTTTAAATAAACTAGAACCGGTTCATTAATTTTTTAACTAAATTATTATTTACTAAATAGTTATACTAAACTACTAATCCATTACTTAATTATAACTAGTTCGCTATACTAGGCCTATTTAGGTATAAATTTTTATTTTATTTAACTTTAGATAGTAATTTTAGCCTAAATATTTTATATATATTTTTAAATAAAATATATTTTATATAAGGATTTTAGCTTCCTATAGACTTATATTAATTTTTAATAGTATTTTACTTTTTTAAAAACTTTATAATTTACTATATAAAATAGGCGCGTTTAAATACTACTATAATAAAAAGAGGAATTAAATCCCTAATACGTAAAAGACTATAAAAATTTAAAAAATTTTAGTATTTTTAGGTATATATCTACTATACCCCTCCGCCTAATACTATAACTAAAATTTAAATTAGCTAAAAACTGCTAAGAAACTAAACGGGTAACTATAGAAATAAATATAAAAAAAATATTAATTTTTTATTATATAAAAAAAGAAAAAAATATAAAAAAGTAATAACTAGATTATAACTCTAATTTTTTTTTACTATTCCTTTTCTAATTTTAATATAGATAGCAGTTAGTTTTTTTAAATTACTATAAAACCGTTTACTACTTTTATAAGTAGATAAAGTAGAAGAAAAAAAATTGTTTTTTATTATAATATTTAATCTATTTATTACGTTCTTTACTTATTATAAACCTAAGTGTAGCTAACTTAGAGAAAACTATTATATAAATAATAGTTTTAAGATTTAAATACCTATTTTATTAGTCTACGTTACCTAAACTATAGTAAATAAGTTTTATATTAACTTATTAAGGCCTAGTTAATAAAGTTTTTAGGCGCTATTACTATTTATAGTCTTTTAAGCCTATAAAAAAAACGTAGTATATAAATTTAATAAAATTAAAAATTTATATTAATAGTTAGTACTTAGCTAAAACTTAAATATAATAATAAACTTATAAAATTATATTACTTTTCTAGCATATATAGTATGCGTATTTTTTAAATAAAAGTTTTAAAAACTAATAATTAGAGATATCCTTTTAGGTATAGACATAAACGTAGTATAAGTATACTATAGAGTATACTTTAAGAAGTAAGCTAAAAAAAAAAAATTAAATAGGTATTATAGACTACTTAGTTATTAGTAAAAAAAAATATAAAATATTTTATAAAGACTTACTAATAAAATTAGATAGAAATATAAGCTAAAAAAGAAAAAAAAAAGACTTTAAATATCTATTTTTTTTAAAATGTTAATATTAGAGTTTAATAGTACTACTATTCTATTATTTATAAATAATAATTCGTCTCGAGCCACCACAGCCACACTAATTGTTCGATTAATATATAAATATATAAATAATATATTATAATATAGTTAATACTACTAGTGAATTAAGTCTAAGTAGCTATTTTATATAATAGTTACTTATACTAAGTTCTTATATAAGAGAATACGTATAACTAATTAAATAGTATTTAATTACTATAGTAAACGCTTTAATTACTATAGTAAACACTTTAATTTTAATTGTAAACGCTTTAATTTTAATAGTAAAAGGTTTAATAAATAAAAAAGTAATAGAGCACGTAAAGAAAATAATTTAATGTAAAATTTTATTAAAATAGTATAAATAAGGAACTCTCTATAACTACAAAAAAGGGATAGTATATATATATATATATTTATATACTAATTAAATAAAAAGTGTAGCTGTAGTGGCTTAGGGCGACCAAAAGGGGTTTTAAAAAAGGAGGAGTATATATATACCTTTATACGTAATGTGTCGAAAAAAAGGGATAGTATAATAAACAGTAATATTATAGATTAAATAAAACTTAATACTAATATTATACTTTTTTAAATCTTATTTAAATTAAAGTAAACTTAAACTTATTAATTTAATATTTACTTTTTATATAAATTATATTAATATTCGAAAAGTAAAAGTACTCCTAGACCTCGATCCAGGGGTACGAACGCAGTAAGCGAACTCTATTAGATACTAAACCGTGTACGCAATAATTATATTAATATTAAATCTATACTTTTAATAATCTAAACTAGATTTATATTAAAATTTACCTAATATTATTACTTCTAGTATTCCTAAAGATCTTTCTAAATTATAGTTAATAAAAAGAATTATTTCTTCTATATATATAAAATAAACAATAAAAAGAGGGAGTTTAGTAACTCTTTAGTATTTTTTTATATTATACCTATTAGTACTTAATTTATTTTAAATATTTTCTTATATACGTACTTTTATAAATCTATAATATAAGCTTTATAAATATTGAATTATTAAGTTACTAGCGATAATAAATAAACTTAATATACTTTTTTTTTAAAAAAAAATAATTTTCTAGAAATATTATTACTATTATTAAGGCTAAGTTAGCGGAGTAGTATAGTAGGTATATACCTAAAAATACTAAAAAATTTTAAATTTATATAGTCTTCTGTGTATTACGAGTTTAATTTCTCTTTTTATTTTAGTATTTATTACACGCGCCTATTTTATATAATAAATATAAAAAATTTTAAAAGTATAGAGTACTACTAAGAAATTAATATAAAACTATAAGAAGTTAAAATCCCTATACGGAACAGGTTATATCTAAAGGTATAAATAAGGTATTTTAGAGTAAACATTACTATCTAAAGTTAATTAAGATAAAAATTCTTAAATAGGCTTAGCGTAACGAATTAGACCTATTTAAATTAAATTAATAATCTAATTATAACAGTATTTAGTAATATAATAACTTAAAAATAGATTTAAAAAGAGAGACGTTTATTAGAATTTAAAAAGGGATATATATATAGCTAATTCCTAATTAGATAGATGTCCTAAATATTAGCGTTTATTTTTTTTAAAAAAAATTACGGTTAAGTTTTTTTAAAGTTTTATTAATATATATATTATAACTAAGTAAAATTATATTATTTTTATAATTCTATATTTATATATTAATCGAATAAAAGAGTGTGGCTATAGTGGCTGTATAGACGACTAAAAGGGGTTTTAAAAAAGGAGGAGAATATATATACCTTTATTTTTATAATTATAAATTAGTCTAACTTTAATATATTATTATATAGCCTACATTATATTAATTTTATATTTTAAAAGAATTAATTTTTAGACCTATTATATTATTATTATATAATTTTTATAATATAATAGTAAATAATTATTTATATATATTTCTTTTTATATATTAACTATAAAGATGTATATATACTTCTTCTTTTTTAAACCGTCTTTTAGTCGCCTACATAGCCACTACAGCCACTCCCTTTTATTTAATTAGTATATAAATATAAAATATATATTATTTATATATAATAAAGTAAAAACTATATTTATATAATAAAAGAAATAAAACTTTTTTATAATACTATAAGTATAATACTATAATATATAAAAAGTTTAAAAACTTTTTATACTAAAATAATATATGTTATCTAGACTATATATATATATTTATATATTAATAGAACAAATAGTGTGGCTATAGTGGCTCGGGGCGACTAAAAGGGGTTTTAGAAAAGAAGAAGTATTTATATACCTATATACTTAATGTGTCGACAAAAAGTTTTATATATATATCTTACTTTTAAAATATATTAAATAATTTATATACTATTAGATTCTTAATTAGTGATGGGGTATATAGCTAAGTAAATAATATATCTAACTACCTATAATAGTAATATTATAGGTTATAAGTTTAAATCTCGTTTTAGTCTACTTTAGTCTACTTATTTAATTAGTGTAACTAAGGTTTTAGACTTATCCTAATTAGATTAGTCTATTACTTAGCTAAGCTAATTTAATTTCTAATTTAAGTTAGTGTAGTAACTTAACCTAATTAAAAAGAAAATTATATCTAATTAGGAAATAGAGTAGACTAAATAAAATATTTAACTAGCCTACATTTACTAGTTAGTTTACTAAAGAGTCGGGTTTAGTTTACCTAAAAGATAAGAAAACTTTTTTTAAATAGTTAGGTAGCGTTAATATTAAAGACTTAATTTTTTTTTATATAAAATTTTTTTATTAATATTAGAGTACTAAAAAATACTTTTATACTATTATACTATAAATTTTTTATATTACACTCTACTATAAGAGATATTATAGTATAATAAGATTTTATTATAAATATAGTAGTATATATTAACTATATATTTATATATATTTATATATTAATCAAACAAATAGTGTGGCTGTGGTGGCTCGGGGCGACTAAAAGGGGTTTCAAAAAAGGAGGAGTATGTGTATGCCTTTATACTTAAGTATATTTATATATTAATCGAATAAATGGTGTGGCTATAGTGGCTCGGGACAATATATTAACTATAAAGTATTAATTATCTATAATTATCTTTTATAATAATATATATTTTATATTTAATATACTATTTATTTTAATTAAATATATAGATTTAAACCTATTTAAATAGTATATATTAACTACTTAGTTTTATAGTTTTAATTTATTTATAAATTCTCTTCTTTATTAGCTTATTAACCTTAATATATAAAACTTATATAAATTTATTATTAATAGAATATAAAGTAAACTACTTCTTTATTATAAATAATAAAAATATATTATATTTATTATATAAAGAGACGTAAGGCGTAGTGCCGAGACACTAGTCTAAAAAAGGTATAGATTAAAAAAGTTATTCTCCTAAATTATTATAATTTAAGTATCTCCGCTCTAGATAGAAGCGTATTTATATAATAAGAGATATATAGTCTACGCTACGGGGCTTTAGTTAAATAGTATATATATATTTATATATTAATTAAATAAAAAGTGTGGCTATAGTGGCTGGGGGCAACTAAAAGGGGTTTTAAAAATAGAGTAGTATGTATATACTTTTATATTATTTTATATATTATACTATATTACTACTCTAGCCTAATTCCTAATATTTATATTACTCCCTTATTTTTTTAAAAAATAATTTAGTATAATATAGCTCTAAAAGAGTTTTATTATTTTATTATACGTAATACGTTAGTTCTATAAAATACTAAAATTATTAAGAAACCTAAAAAAAATCTTAAGTTCCCTTCTAGTATTGTTAATACCTAAGTATATTAAAATTTTATATAAGTTATAGAGACGCCTCTATTAATTCTAATAAAATATAAAAACGTATAAATAGCTGCTAAT
Source organism: Pleoardoris graminearum (assembly GCA_030770415.1). Taxonomy (NCBI): domain Eukaryota; kingdom Fungi; phylum Ascomycota; class Dothideomycetes; order Pleosporales; family Didymosphaeriaceae; genus Pleoardoris; species Pleoardoris graminearum. Next base: position 46,544 of record JASEKS010000122.1, on the reverse strand, counting down.
TATAATAGTTAAACGTTTTTATTTTAATTAAAACTATTTATATTTATTAATTTTAAAATAGTACGCGCTTAGTTCTAATACGTTACATATAAAAAATATTAAAATAATTTTTTCGATATATTAAGTATAAAGGTATATATATACTGCTCCTTTTTTAAAACCCCTTTTAGTTACCCTAAGCCACTACAGCCACACTATTTGTGCGATTAATATATAAATATTTATAGTAAAATAATTACGTAATATTTATTATTATTTTAATATAGGCAACTAAGTTATAATTATAAAAAATTTAACTATTTTATAGGGTTATACTACTCTAGTCTTTATTTTAATTATATATTTATAAATCCTAAAAGTCCTCTATATTTATAAAAAGAAGTATAGATATAATTTTAAAATTTAAAAAAATAATTATAAATACTATTTTGACTAATTATTAATCTGTTTCCTAATAGAGATCTTAAAGTTTAAATTTACTTTTACCTATACTTATAACCCCCTTTAAACTATTTAAAAAGCTAAAGTTATTTTAAAATTTAGTACTAATTTATAAAAAAAAAAGACGTAAAAATTTTTTTTCTATTAAAGTACGAGATATCTTTAAAGGACTACTTTAATAGTTTAATAACACGAAAATTAATTGTAAATAGACTATTTAGTAATCGTGTCTAGAATGTTATAGAGCCGTTTTATAGAAACCCCTATAGTAGCTAGTAGTTATTTCTTTTAAAAAATATAAGTACTACGCTAAAAGCGTAGTTTTATTTAAAAAAAAAAAAGGTCTATCTAGTAGTCTAAAGAGTTTTTTATAAAAATTTTAAACTATATCTATCCTCTTTAAAAGAAGCTAAATATACTAAAAGTTAATAAAAAACTCTAATAGGTCTAAAATCTTATAAACTATTTAAATAAGAATTTTAGACTAGATTATAGACTTTAATAAATTAATAAATTAATAGTATTACTAAAATAATAGAGTATATTTATTTTTTTTATTATATAGATAATTAATACTAGTAATTTTAGAACGTAAAGGCTTAAGAAATATATATAAAATATAGATAACTTAACTAAACTTTAAAAATACTTTAAATAAAATTAATAGATATAGTTATATATATATATAAAGGCATGCATATACTTCTCCTTTTTTAAAACCCCTTTTAGTCGCCCCAAGCCACCACAGCTACACTATTTGTTCGATTAGTATACAAATATATAGTTATATACTAACTAGTCTAATAGGCTATAAACTAATATAATGTTTTTTATTAGTGTACTAATATATTACTATTATAGTAAAAAAGACTTTTTTAATATATTAGGTATAAAGGCCTACACATACTCCTTCTTTTTTAAAACCCCTTTTAGTTACCCTAAGCTTCCACAGTTACACTATTTAATTAATTAATATATTATATAAAGGGAGGTAAAGTGTAGTGTTGAGACACTAGTCTAAATAATTAATATATAAATATATATATATATATATATTTATATATTTATTAGGTTTATAATCTATTTCTTTAGTAAGCTTTACTACTTACTAAATTAACCCTAAAAGTACTAAGTAGTGCTAAAGGCGGGCTAATTATAAAAAGAAAAAAAAGTGTTTATATTAACTTAGTTAACACTAGTAGAAAAGCTTTTAAAAAGCTTTAAAATAATTTTTTTAGAGTACTAATGCTTTTATACTTTAAAGATAAAAAATAAACTTATATTAAAATAAAAATCTCTAATAAAGCTATTAATACTATTTTAAACTAATTAGTTTTTAAAGAAAATAGATTATAATAGTATCAGTTAATTAATTTTTATTTAAAAAAGTTAGGTAGCACGTAGTGCTATTACAGGGGAGTGACAAAAGAAAAGACTAATTAAATAAAATACTTTATTTTAAAATAATATAACTTTAGCGTAAAAATATAAAAAAAATTATTTTTTAAAGAGAAAGACTAGGGCACTTAGTTTACCAATCTAGGAGTTGTTTACTAAGGGGTTTAGTAGTAAAAAAACATTAGTAAATATAATAAATTTGTTATCTCCTACTTTAGGGTATTATAACTTTTTATTTAAGCTGTAAAATTGACTTATATTAATATATATAATAATATATACTGAGTTGTATTCGTATATAAATTATTTTTATATATTAATATATTAATTATATAATTATATATATAAGTTATATATTTAAATTTTTAATAATAACTAGTAAATAGTATATTACTAGTATTTAGTAGAGTCACTCTAAGATTCTATAAGTAGTTTATAATAGCTAGGTAGTAATAGAATATAATTATAAATAAGTTTTTATAATTTTATATACTACTATTTAAAAATAGCTTTTTAATAGTATCTATACATTCTAAACTTAACTCTATACCTAAATTAGCCTTTTTATTTTTATCTAGTCTACATTTTAAATAATTCTATATATTTTTTATATAGACTAAACTAGGGTTATAGGCTAGGTAAAAAAGGTATATACTTTTATTATTATTAAACTAGTTTAAAAAGTCTATTATGTTATAAATATTAGTATTATTCTATAAAAATTACTAATATATATTACTATTAATATAAAGACTATAATATATATATAATATTATATATTTGTATATTAATCGAACAAATAGTGTGGCTGTGGTGGCTCGGGGCGACCAAAAGGGGTTTCAAAAAAGGAGGAGTATGTGCATGCCTTCATTTAATATTATAATATATATATATATTAGTAAATTTAAAAAGGCACTAAAAAAATCTATTAAGTTACTTACTCCTTTTTATCTTCAGATTAACTTTAGATATAAGAACTTTTATTATATAGTCTTTACTAGTAAAAGAAAAAAAATAAATTAGGTATTTTAGTAACTACTAAATAACTTTTATTTACTAACTAAATAGCGTTCTAAACTTAAAATATTAAATCGTAATAATAAAATAATAAATATAATTAATATTAAAACAGTATATATATTTATATATTAATCAAATAAATAGTGTGGCTGTGGTGGCTTAGGGCGACTAAAAGGAGTTTTAAAAAAGAAGGAATATGTGTCTACCTTTATAATAAAATAGTATAACTATATTATAAAAATATATAAACAGTTATATATATTAATATATTAATATATTAAAATAACTTAATTAGTAATTACTTAATAGCTAGTTAATTTCTAACCCTATTATTACTCCTTATTTTATAATACTCTCTTCTAATCTCGTCCCTTTATATTATTAACTTATTAAATTTTTTTTTTAAACTTTATATTTTTAATATTTTTAATATTTTTTTTTAAATATTTCGATTTTGTTTTTCGCGTTTTATTTTATTTTATTTTTTTATTTAAATAAAGCTACGCTTTTAGCGTAGTACCTATATTTTTAAAAGAAATAACTACTAGCTACTATAGGGGTTCCTGCAAAACAGCTTTATAATATTTTAAATATAATAATAGAAGACGCAGTACGCGGTTATATATTAACGTATACACTAAGGACGTGTTTGTTATATAATACTTGGTTATAATAAGTCGAAATAGCGTCGCCCGCTTAATTGCCCGCGCGTTTTATTTACTAATTATTAGTTTTTTTTTAATTTATATTAATATTATTAATCCTACTCTTTAAATACCCTTTATAATAATATATTTAGACTATTTAGACTATTTTCTAATAATAGTGTTTTACTTTATTTCTTTTTAGATTTATATTAAGTTCTTATTAATAACTATTTTTTTTCTTTAAATTACTTTAAAAACGCTAATTCTTTTAACTATATTTATCTATATATTTATATTATTTTATGATTAATTTAATATGTAGTATTATAAATACTATTAGAAGTTCTTTTTAAGTAAAAATAATACTTGGATTATATATATTTATATTTAGGAGAAGACTTACTTTAGATTTAAAATATATTAAATCTATTACTATAGTAAAGGAATAGGAGTCTAGATTTATAGAATTAAAAAGATATTATTATATACTATATATATATATATTTATATACTAATCGAATAAATAGTGTAGCTATAGTGGCTCGAGGCGACTAAAAGGAGTTTTAAAAAAGAAGGAGTATATATATGCCTTTATTATTATATACTATAATATTAATAATATATTACGTAATTAGCGATTATATAAGTAGGAGTTAAATGTTTACTATTTATATAAATTTATTATTATATAATAAATATATATTAAGGTTTAGGTCACGTAATCTATGCCTAACCTAAAAGAGTATAGTTAGAATTTTAGTTATATATATTTACTTACTAATAAGTTATAGGGACTTAATAAGGGGACTAAAAAAATCTTTATATTAACGTAATTTTAGTTTATTATAGGTAATAAATAAAATATAACTAAAATCCTTATAAAGATTACTAAAATTATTTTTAAAACGATATTATTTACGTAATTTTAGACCTATTAATAAATTTTATACAAATTTATAAATAAGGTATCTATTTTAATTAGTCTTTTTTTATCACTCCCTTATATAATATATATAATAAAACCCTTTTTACTATTATAAAATATATTAATTACTAGAAGTAATACCTATAAAGTACTTATTTTAAGATTTTTATAAAGTATTATAATCTATATTAGTTTATATAAACGATAATTCTATTACTATATTAAATATATAGTATAAAGGTATACACATACTCCTTCTTTTTTAAAACCCCTTTTAGTCGCCTACACAGCCACCACAGCCACACTATTTATTTAATTAGTATACAAATATAATATATATTAAATATAGTTATATTTACTTCTCTCTAAGTATAATTTTAATATATTCTATAAAATAGAGATAATAAAGCTAACTAATACTCTAGTTTACTATCCTAATAATATACGAGAGCCTAAAATAATTAAGTATAAATATAATACAGCCTTTATAAAATCTATAAAAAAGTTATTATAACTGTTTACTATAAAGGTTAATATATTTCTTGTTTTTATAATAATAATATATATATAAATAGACTAAGGACGTAACTTAAATCTTATAAAAAAAATTATAATTTTAGACTATATAATTTACTTAAAAATAATAACTATTATAGAGGCGGGGTGGTATAGTAAAAGTATATACCTAAAAATACTAAGATTTTTTAAATTTTTAAGGTTTTCTGCGTATTAGAGGTTTAATTCCTCTCTTTATTATAGCGTTCTTTAAACGCGCCTATTTTATATAGTAAAATATAAAATTTTTAAAAGTATAGAGTTTTACTAAAGAATTAATATAAAACTATAAAAAGCTAAAATTTCTATACGGAATACGTTATATCTAAAAATATAAATAAAGTATTTAGACTAAAATTACTATCTAAAGTTAAATAAAATAAAAATTTATACCTATATAGGCCTAGCGTAGTAAACTAGTCCTAATTAAGTAATAGATTAGTAGTTTAGTATAACTATTTAGTAAATAATAATCTAATTAGGAGATTAAGGCGCCGGTTCTAGTTTATTTAAAAGATAAAATACTTTTCTTAAATAGTTAGGTAGCCTTAATATAAAATAAAGGCTTATTATTTTTAAAAAAAAAACACTATTATAGAGTACCTAATAGACCTAAAAGATAAAGAGTTAGATATATTTAAAAATAGTAATAATAATTTATAACTAAATAGTTTAATAGGTACTAAGTAAAAACTAATATTTATATACTAATTAAACAAATAGTGTGGTTGTAGTGGCTTAGGGCGACTAAAAGGGGTTTTAAAAAAGGAGGAGTATGTGTATGCCTTTATACTTAATATATTAAAAAATAGTAAAAACTAATAAAACTAAAATAATCTTCTACTTTTAACTATAGGGTAAAAGTAATTATAAAATACTATATTTTATATTTATATATTAATTAAACAAATAGTGTGGCTATAGTGGCTTAGGGCGACTAAAAGGGGTTTAAAAAAGGAGGAGTATATATATACCTTTATTTATAATATACTATAATAGTATTTCATAGAGAATTTTAGCATAAGATAATTATTTAATAGCGTATAGCGTAAATATATATAAATATATATATTTAAGAACGTTATTAACTATATTTATTATTATAAGTACGCCGACAACTGCTATTATAATCTATTAGTTACTTTTTTAACTTTATTTTTACAAAATAAAATAGAGGTTATATTTATTTTTATTACTTTTTACTCCGCCTATACACACAGGTAGTATAGCGTTAAATAATAATTAACTTTTTATTTATAATTATATCTTCTTTTTTACTTATAAAGATAACTATAATACTAAGTATACTCTATACGCCTACCTAGCCTACGTACTAAAAAAAAAAATATAAAAAAATATATATTATATATAGGCCCTCCTAAATCCTTAAATATTAATTACTTTTAAAATATCTTTACTATTACTACTATTACCTTTACTACTATTACTATCGCCTCTACTCTTACCGCCGCCCTTACCTTCGCCTCTATTATATTTTTTACACTAAAGAGCACTTACCGTATTTATAAAATACTTATTTTACCTATTAACTCTGCTATAAACTATATATTATATTTCTCTATTTTTTTTATCTTTATAATAACCTCCGTATCCCCGCCTATTAAAACCGCTATTATTAAAGCTATTACTATTAAAACTACTACCGCTAATACTACTAACCTAATATTTATAACTTTAACTACTTTCTTTATTAATAATCTAATTAACTTATTAGACTAGTACTTATTATTAAATATAGCTATAACTTTATTTAATAAATTATAATTAACTTCTTCGTAGGCTACTAAATAAATAAGATTAGCTATCTTTAGATAAATAAGGTATCTATACTAGCAAGTATCTACTAGAGTCGTGTCTTAGTTACCTATATAGTAAAAAAATATTATAAAAAAAGCTTAGGTAACTATAAATATCTTAAAATTAATTAGAATACGTATCTCGTCGTCGGCGTTAATAAGAAAAAAAGTAGTATTAGGACTTTTAAAAAAGAAGAAAAATATTTTAGTAAATATTTTTAATAAACGTTTAGCTGTGTTAACTATAAGAGAAGATAGAGAAGAGATATATAAGTAGCACCTTACGTATTTTTTCTTTAAAGAATACAGTTTTAGTACCGGATTTTTTAATTTAATATTTTTTTAAAAAAGGGGAGTATACTAAGCGCGCTAGTATATTAGCGTAAAATATTATATCTTTTTTAACCTAGCCTTATCTAAATTTTTTAATACTAAGTATAAAGGCATATATATACTCCTTTTTTTTTAAAACCCCTTTTAGTTACCCTAAGCCACTATAGCTATACTATTTATTCGATTAATATATAAATATATATATTATAAGTACTATTTATATACTAATTTAAAACTATATAAACTATATAGCCTTTTCTATTTATATTTTATATTTAATAAACTATAGTATTACGTAACTATAGATTTTATTAAAAACTTACCTCTTAGTCGTTTTACTAAAATTAATTATAATAAAATTTTTATAATTATAGACTATTTTTATAAAATAGTCTATTACGTACTAGTAAGAATAAATTAATATACTATTAGTTTAGTCTAGTTTTAGATCTACGAAGTTATATAATTTTATTAAAATATAAAAATAATACTATTTAATAGAAATTTTATTATATAAGTAAAGTATTAAAATACTTTTTACTATTATTTAAACTTAAAATAAATTTTATTTTTTAACTTCTACCTATAGATAGATAGGCAAATAAAAAAATAAAATAAGACTTTTATATAGTACTTTTATATTTTCTATTACCTAAAGTAAGCTAATTAGGCGTTATAAATTTTCTATATAGAATTTACTTATAATAATAGTTAACATTTTTCGACACATTAAGTATAAAGGCATATATATACTCCTCCTTTTTTTAAAACCCCTTTTAGTCGCCCTGAGCCACCACAGCCACACTATTTATTCGATTAGTATACAAATATATAAATATAATAATAGTTAATATTTTATTACTAAATATATACTCTACTAAGTATACTATAGATATAGCCTAAAAAAGCTTAATTAGCCGTTATAGGTATTAGGTAAAGAAAAAAGCCTTTAAGCTATTTACTTAGCTACTAAACTTATTAATATTTATATTAAAGCTAAATAAAAACTAGAGGTAGTATAAAAGTATAAAAAAATATTTTAAAATAAAAAATATTTTTTACTAAACCTAAAAGTAGAATATATAATCTAGAGTTTAAATTATTATATATAATCTATAAAACTAAGTAAAAAAATTACCTAAATATAGTTATATTTTAGTATAGTAGTTAAGTGTATAAATAGTGTACTTATTATATTTAAAATTAAACTTATAAGTCTAAAATAAATTTATTTAATTTTTTATTCTTTTTTATAAAAGTTATATAAACTCTAGAATATACTAGTATATAAGTAGGAGTTAATAGTTACTATATTACGCTAATTTAGTAATAATATATATAATAAATAATATATTATAGACTATAGACGTAATAAGTTTACTAAATAAAAATTTTTTATTAAATAGTAACAGGATTTAAATAAAGAAAATACTTAAAAACTAGAAGCCTTAATTAGTATAGAAGTGTTAAAATTATTTTAAAAAAATTTTAAAAAATTTTAAAAAAGCTCTAGTAGACTAAGTAATATAAAAGTAATATAGATCTTTTATAAAAAGTAATAATTTACTTAAAAGTATACTAGTATAATAAGACCCGGACTAGTCTTCTAAAAAGAAGAAAAATAGCTTAAATTAACTTTATATAGACTATAAAAGAGTTAGAAAATTTACTTATTTATTAATAGTTATAGGTACTAAAAAGTCTATAAGGTTTTTTAGCGTAGATTAATAGTTTATTTTAGATTCTATTAGGGCTATATTTTTTATTTAAAATAAAATTATTATTATTTACTTTTATAGTATTATACGTATCTCTTTTAATAAGTTTAGTAATATAAATAGCTCTATTAAGAATTAGAATAGTTTAGTAGTATAATAAAATATTATAAAAAATATATAAGTATACTATAGTAAAATAAAAACTATAATTATTAAGAATTAGTACTATCTAGGCTAAATTACTATATTAAAAGCCTATTTAATATATTTATAACTAAAGGGTTTCTATACTTTCTATATTAAGAAAAGAAAATTAAAAAAAAATTTATTTAATTATTTACTAAAAAATTATACGAGTAATATTTTTTACTACTTAACTCCTAAATACGGTTACTAAAATATATAGTTAACTAATAGGTATATCTAATAATAGAATAGACTATACTATTTTAAATATAATAACTAGTACTAAATATATAATTAAAGTATAAAACTTTTTTTCTTTTATTATTAATAATTAAAGCGGAACCTATACTAGTAAAATTAAATATTTAAAGAGTATAATAGGTATAACTATAAATAGGAAATAATAAAAGAGCTACTATAAAAGCTTAGACCTAAGTTTAAAACTAATATATTTATATATATATATTAATTAAATAAAAGAGAGTGGCTGTATAGGCGACTAAAAGGGGTTTTGAAAAAGAAGAAGTATATATATATTTTTATAATTATTTTTTGTTTAAAACTAAGTAGTATTATTAGTAACTAAATAATTTTATTTAATTTTTAAACTAATTAAAACTATTTTATAGGAAGTACTAGACTTCTAAGACGCGTATTAATTATTATATATATTAAAAAGTACTAAATTAGTCTAAGTAACGCTATTATACTACTATACCTATTAAGTATAAAGGTATATATATACTCTTTCTTTTTTAAACCCCTTTTAGTTGCCTATACAGCCACTATAGCCACACCCTTTTATTTAATTAATATATAAATATTAAATTATACTACTATAAAATATACTTATATTTTTTTTACTTTTCTAGAATTTATATAAAAGTTATTAAAATAATTATTAATTTTACTATACTTATATTTTTTATTTAAAACTATATTAAAATAACTATACCTATAAAGGACGACGCTAGACTTAGTATATATATTATTAAAATAAAAAGTACTACTATAGGTATAAAATTTTTTAAAAAATTTAATATTACTACTATATAATAATTAGCGCTAAATTACCTTATATTTTTATAAACTATTTACTTATACTCTTAAATCTTTCTTTTTTTTATATAATAAAGTTGCTATTAGTAACTACTTAATTAAAAAGAAAAGTGCTATATATACTATATAACCTAACGACCAGCTCTTAAAGGTACTATACTAAGCTTAATTAGGAAAAGTAACGCGCTAAGATAAGTACGTAATAACTACTTAATAGTATTTAATAGTATTATAGCTTAGTGTAATTTATTACTCTATAGTAATTTATACTTACGTATTTACTATTATAACTAATACTAAGTAGATATTTATAAAGAAAAAGATATAAGAAAATATTTATCTATAGTATATATTTATATATTTATATACTAATTAAACAAATAGTGTGGCTGTAGTAGCTTAGGGCAACTAAAAGGGGTTTTAAAAAAGGAGGAGTATGTGCATGCCTTTATACTTAATGTGTTGAAAAATTCAGGTAAGGCTAGGTCAAAAAATATATAGTATATATCGCAGTAAACTAGTACTTAATAACTAATATATATACTTTTAATATACTATAAAATAGCTTACTAGTAATATATATATAAACGGTTTATAGTGTACGCTATAAAGCGTATATATATACTCTACTAAACTTAAATAAAGTAAGTAAAAGGAAATAATAAAAAAGTTAAAATTAAAATAAGTAATCTCCTATAACCGGCGTAAGATAATAGTAGTATTTATATAATTTTTAATATAATACTATATAATAGTACGCCTAATATAACTAAAAAGTAATATATAATTATAGTAGCTGTTACTAAAAAAACTAAAAATTTAACTAAAATATAAATAATAAGATAGAATATCTTACAGATTAGATAAGGAACTAGTATTACTAGTATTTTTAAATACTTACTAGATACTTAAGGCGTAAGGCAGTATATAATAATAGTTTTAAGAAGTTTACTATAAAGACTAATAAGTTATAAAACTTTTATAATTAAATAAAAACTTTATATAAAAGTAGTAGAGTAATTTAAAAGATTTATATAAAAGTAGACTAAATAACTCCGGGTATATTATAAAGCTATAGGTATATAATATTATAAGAGTAAAATAGGTACGCTAGGCCTAAATACTAAAGAATTCTTTAAATTAGGCTATAAAGACTATAAGGACTATAAGGACTATAAGGACTATAAGGACTATAAGGACTATAAGGACTATAAGAAGATAATGGCTAGTAGGTCTAGAGTAATAAAAATAAATAGCTAAGTATATAACTAAATAAAATAGAATATTCTGTATTAATTATTTTATTATAACTTTAAAATCTTTAGGTCTCTATTAAGACTAACTCTTAAATCTACTATAATATACTTATAGATAGACTTAACTTATTTATTAACTTATTTTTTATTTCTAAGATTTTCTTACGCGTATTATACTTATTAAAAATTTTAAAAATAATAGGGTTAGCTATTTAATATAATTAATCCTTTATAGGAACTATAAAGTATTTAATATAATAACAGTTAATAAGTTAATACTTATACTTTATAAGTTAGACTTTATATATTATATAGCGTTACTTATAGGCTGTTTAGCCTATAGTAAAATACTTATTTTTATTAACTATTAAAGCCTTATTAATAGTAGTCTTTAGTTATTTAAAAGGGGAAAGTTAGTTATATAAATGCTAAAATCTATAATTAATATTTTATAGTATTTAATATTACTAAATTAATACTTACTACGTAATAAGCAGTAATTTTTTACTCTTAAATAGAAGTATAAAAGGCTTATTTATTCTTTTATATTTTATTTTTATCGCGTTTTACCCCGCCTACTAATATTATAAACTAATAACATTATTATAGACTTATTATATAATTTAAAATAATATTTTTCTGCTTAATTCTATACTAAGTCTTTATAGTACCCGTTAAACTTCCTACTAAAATAATAATACTATAAAGACCTACTAAAGTAAGTTATATATATACCCGGCTTACCTAGTAGTCTTATAAAATAAAAGAAACTATACCTACTATTATTAGTACCTATACCGCCTATAAAAAAAAAAAAATTTACCGCCTAATTAGCAACGCCTGCTAGTTAAGAATAAAAGTATATTTAGTATTACCCGGCTCTATAGTAATACGTTACTTAATTAAGAGTATTTTAAATTCTAAGCGTATACTCCTAAACACGTATTATTTTATCTATTTAGTTTTAATATTATTTAAGGCTTACTATAAGTTCCTTATACTATTTACTCTTTTCTACCTCCTATATACACCTTATAGTCTCTACCTAAATAAAAAAGCTCTCTTTTACGTATTAGTTCTTTTAGTAGTATACGCTAAGTACGTAACTAAATATATAAAAAATAATAAACCTTTACTCTTTAGTTTAGCTAGCAGCTATCTTAGGCACTATTTTAATAAGTTACTTATAAAAAAATTTATTAATTACTAAAGTACTATAAACTACTTTTAGGGCTAGGGTTACAGTATTACTATATAATTTTTATATAATCTTATTAATAAAAGGTATATTTATAATAAAAATAAGTAATAGATTTTTATTAATAGCTTAAGGTATAACGGCGGTAACGGTAATAGTATAAAATAATTTAAAAAAAACTAAATAGATATTTAACAGAATTTTAAGAAGTAGACGATAATATAGTATAAAGTATAGGTAAATAGCCGGACTTATTTTAAAGGCTAAATATTCTATTATAGGTACTAGATAAGTGCCTAATAACTCTATCGGTCCTAAAGTTTATACGCCTAGTAATACTTAATTACCTTATATATAATTATAAGTAATAATTACTAATAACCTCTAGGATAATTATAAGTAGTTACTAATCTATAAATATAGATTAGAATATAAATATTACTATATTTAGTAGGGCACTATAACTCTTACTAAAAAAAAGAAGTATAACTTTTAAAAGTTTAAAATTTATATTACTTATATATAGCCTCGTTAGTATTATATAAATTATTTAGTATTTATTAAGTTCTCGTTATTACGTTGTACCGCGGCTTTATAAAACTCATAAAGTACGTTAATTAAAGCAATAATTTTTTAAAAATAAAAATTTTTTTTTTAAAATAGTAGCCCTTATAAATAGATAATTTCTATATATTACTATTAGAATATATTATATATTAATACTTTTTATTTAGGACGCTGTATTTTACTCTATCTTTAAAATTACTAAAATAATATAATTTACTATATTAGTTATTTTTTTAAATTAAGTAAATATAAAAGTCCTTAAGAGTATTATATATAGAAGGTAATATAATAATATAAGTTATATACTAAGATAAGAGTACTAATTATAATTTAATACGTTTATATAATATAATTAGTACTATATTTATATACTAATCGAACAAATAGTGTAGCTGTAGTAACTCGGGGCGACTAAAAGGGGTTTTAAAAAAGGAGGAGTATATATATACCTTTATTATAATTAGTACTAAATACTACTATTTTATGCTTTATATAAAATACTTATTTTTTAAAAAATATTATTAATATTAAAGTAAAGAGAAGAAGTAAAAGTCCCTAGGGATTAATTTTATAACTAAAAGTACTAAATTACTAGCACTAGTAAAAATACTATAATTAATTAGCTTATTAAGTAATTAACTATACCTAGTAAAAATAGTAAAAAATAAATACTACTAAGTACTACTAGATAGTAACCTATATAAAAAAGCCTTAAAAAGGGTATCTAACCTAATTATTTAATACTATTATATTAATATAGTTTAAAAAGTACTATATAGGTATATATAGACTATATATATTTATATAATTTACTTTTACGCCGGGAGTAGTTTTAAAAAAAATTAATATTATAATCTAAGTATTTTTGCTCTAAATAAAAGCGAATTTATATAATAAAAAATATATAGTCTACACTATAGGGCTTTAGCTAAATAATAATTAATTTTTCTATTTTATAAATAATATATATCTAATTTATCTTATATATTATACTATATTACTACTCTACCCTATTTATTAATATAAATATAGTTAATAAAATAACCGTATATAAAATTATAAAAAATATATTTATTTTAGTTAGTAAACTTACAGCTAGAGTATATAGCTTAATATATAACTTAGTATACTAAAGTTCGGTACACTAGTGTAGGGCTACTATTATCTTTACTTTTTTTTTTAAACTAGGCTGCTATAGTGCTGTAATATTATTTTTTATATAAAAAAAAATAGATTATAGTCCGTTGAGTAATTAAAAATAGTATTTTAAATTTTTATTATATATTATAGTTATTACTATAATATTAAAAAAATATATTTATATTCTGGACTATACTACTACAGTGCTAGAAAAGCATATATATATAAAATTAATATAAATATTATCATGTTTAAATGTATAATTCCTATATAAATATCTATAAAATTTATTTTACTTTTTAACTAATTATCTAGATTATTAGTTATAAGTAACTTTTTATTAAAGAATAAATTTATATATTATATATTAAATTATTGCTGCTATATTGTTTAAATAATAATATTATTTAATTATAATTACAACTTTAACTATAAATTTAAAAATTATACTTAAAATTTAATACTCTAGTTTTTTTAGTTTTATAGATTCTTTTATAGAGAATAAATATATTTTTATTTTTTATAAAACTACTTAAAGTAGTATTTCCTACTAGTATAACTAATAAAATTATAAGTTAAATTTTTTCGACACATTAAGGATAATAGTATATATATACTTCTCCTTTTTTAAAATCCCTCTTAGTCGCCCTAAGCTACTATAGCCACACTTTTTATTTAATTAATATATAAATATATATAGATTTATAAATAATTACTAATAAAATATTTATATTATATAATTATTAAATACTTAGTAATACTAAAAGAAATTTACTTAACTATTTTTTTATATTAACTATAATTACTACTTCTAAGTTTATAATTATAGTTTAAATATTTATTAGTTTATATTTATAAATAAAGGTATATATATACTTCTTCTTTTTTAAAACCCCTTTTAGTCGCCCCGAGCTACTACAGCTACACTTTTTATTTAATTAATATATAAATATATATTATATTTACTTATTAAACTAGCTTAATAAGTATATATATATATATATATATATTTAAGTATAAATATATTATATAGAAAGAGCTAAAAGTATAATATTAAGATAATTACTAAATCCTTTAGGCTTTATCTAGAACCGAAACTACCGGCGCCCTTAACTACTTTAAAGAATATTATAACCTAATAACGCCTTTAAAATATCTATAATTTAGAATTTTAGTTAATTTTTAACTATTTTATATGCCTATCGCGTTAGAGTTTTATTTTTATAATATTTTATTTTATCTCTTTAACTAATACTGTCTTATAGACTCTTGTTATAAATCTTTATTTTATAGAGCTAGTCTATTCTATTTACTACTCTTATTATTCTTAAATATTCTTTAATTCTTACTTTAACTATTTATAGAATAAAATTTACTATATAAAAAATCGTCTTATATATATACGCTACTTATTTTTTTATTATTTACTTACTTACTATTATACTTACGCGTCTTTTTTACTCCTAACTATTTTTATTTATATTTCTAGTCTTTCTCTTAAGATTTATATTAAAGTATAGAAAGCTTTATATAATTACTAGAATTTAGCGCGCGACTTATTAGGTAATAGTAGTATAAAGGTATATGTATACTCCTCTTTTTTTAAAACCCCTTTTAGTTACGCTAAGCTACTATAGCTACACTTTTTATATAATTAATATATAAATATAATATAAGATAATAGTCTAATAATAGTATATAGTAATAAACGTTATTCTTTTAGATATAGTTAAAAAAATAAGCGTATATAAAAATTATAAAATATATTTTAGTATAAAGGAATATATATATTTCTATTTTTTTTAAAAAAAATTTTTTTACCTACCCTAAGCTATGATAGCTATACTATTTATTTAATATATATATATATAAAATACTGAATATAAGTATTTATAACTTAAATACTTATTATTATATATTATTATATAATATATAAATATTCGCTAGTAAATACTATTTATAAAGTTTTAAATTATATATTTGTATTTTATATATATTAGTAGGGCTATATTTATATAAAAGGTATTTATATTTAAAACTAATAGTAGAATACTTAAATTATAAAACAGTAGTAATAAAGTAAAAGTAGTAAATATTTATATTTAATTAAAATTTAATTGTAAACGATTAATTAAATATTTTAAAATAAAATATAGAGAGGTTATATAGTATTAATTTTTATTAATATAAATATATTTTATTATATAGAGCTACGATTTTAGCGTAGTATCTATATTTAAAAAAAATAACTATTAACTATTATAGACGTCTTTATAAAATAAGTTTATAATATTTTAAGGAAAAAAAATATTACTATACACTTATATATTAATATATTATATTAAAAATAGTTTATTATTATAAAAAGTTAATATAATAATTAATAAGTAAATATTATTTTTTAATCTAGTACGAGATGTCTATTTAAAAAAAAAATTTTTAATACTAATAACATTGTACTAGGCGGGGTAGTAGAGTAGGTATATGTCTAGAAATACTAAGATTTTTTAAATTTTTTAGTTTTTTTTACGTATTAGGGGTTTAATTTCTTTTTTTATTATTATATATTTTTAAGTGCCCCTACTTAATATAGTAAATATAAAATTCTTTAAAAGTATAGAGTACTACTAAAAAATAAATATAAAACTATAGAAAGCTAAAAATTTTAACTAAATAGCCTTACTATTTGTAGGTATTATATAAAAAGAGATAAAGTGTAGCGTCGAGATACTAGTCTAAAAAAAAATATAGGCTAAAAAAAGTTATTTCCCCGAATACATTCTATAGGTATAACTAGACGTTTTAGATAAAAAATTTACTATTTAAAGTTTAATAAAATAAAAATTTATTACTAAATAGGCTTAGCAAAGCGAACTAAGCCTAATTAGGTTAAAAAGGTTAGTAATTTAATATAACTTAATTTAGTAAATAATAGTTTAAAATAGAATAAAAAGAAAGAGATATTTATTAGATTTAATTAAAGGGATATATATAGTTATTTCCTAATTAGATAGGTATACTATATATTAGTAACTATTTTAAAAAAAATGTTTACTATTACTAGTTAATTTTAAAATATTAATATATACTACCGCTCTTTAAACTATATATATTTATATAATATAAAAAATATAATACAATAGTTTATTTTACTAGATTAGCATATTAAATTATGTTATAAATATTATTATATATAATAAATTATTTTATAAATAAATAACTTTATAAAAGTAATACTTATAGTAATATCTATATAATTAATATATTTACCTATTATAATATATATATCTAATTATTTTAACATATTAAGTATAATAGTATATATATACTTTTTTTTTAAAAAAAAATCTTTTAGTTGTCCTAACCTACTACAGCAACACTGTTTATTTAATTAGTATATAAATATAAAAAATATATATATAAATACAATTATTTAATATATTTAGTGTATTTTTTTTAATTTTATATTAAGAATATATAATTTCTAAAATATTTTTTTTATATATATCTAAATTAATCTAATAATTAACTTTTTAGTTTAACTAACTAGATTATTTAAACTAGTTAAATAATTTACTAAATTTAGTTAATTTTTTACTTGTATATATTTATATACTAAATAAATAAATAGTGTGGCTATAATAGCTTTGTATAATTAAAAGGGATTCTTAAAAAAAGTATATATATATATCTTTATATTTAATATATTAAAAAGTTAAGTAAAGCTAAATTACAAAAGAAATAGTACAACGCTAGTTATTAATATATAAGTATTATATATTTATATATTTATATATTAATCGAACAAAGAGTGTGGCTGTGGTGGCTCAGGGCATAAGTATTATATAAAGAGAGGTAAAGTATAGCGTCGAGGTACTAGTCTAAAAAGGTATTAGCTAAAAAGGTTATTCCCCTAAATATAATTAAAAAAATATACTAGTATAATTAATATACTCCCCTAAAAAAATATTTACTTAAAAAGTTTAGTACAGATACTATATTTAGTAAAAAAAATATATAAATAGTAGTAACTACTACTATATATATCTCTCTTTATACTTATAGTTAATACAGTTAAATATTTATTAAATAAATAAAAATTTATAAAATATTATTTTTCTTTAAAAGTTCTAATACTACTACTTCTTATATTAATACTAATAATAAAATAATTTTAATTAATTTTAAGGCTTTTAAAACAGTATTTAGTATAGTTACTTAAACTCTTTTTATAGTATCTATTTACTTTACGTATAATAAAAACACGACTTTAATAAAAACTTACTAGTATAAGTACTTTATATATTTAAAAGTAGCCAACTTTATCTATTTAGTAGCTAATACTACTAGAAAAGTTAATTATAATTTATTAAATAAAATTATAGCTATTTTTAATAATAGGTACTACTTTATATTTATATATTAATCGAATAAATAGTGTGGCTATAGTAACTCGGGACGACTAAAAGGGATTTTAAAAAAGGAGGAGTATATATATACATTTATACTTAATATGTCAAAAAATTAATAAAGTTAAAAAAGTTACTAATAGATTAGAATAGTAGTTGTTAGTTTTTTTATATAAAATAACCTCTATGCTATATAAAAAGAGTTTAATATTTAATTATATTAGCTTATAATATTAACTTAATAAATAATTTAAACTAAACTAAGTATATAAAAGGGCGGGGTGGCACAGCAGGCATATACCTAAAAATACTAAAATTCTTTAATTTTCGAGGTCTCTTCTGCGTATTAGGGGTTTAATTCCTCCCCTTATTATAGTATTCTTTAAACGCGCTTACTTTATATAGTAAAATATAAAATTTTTAGAAGTATAGAGTATTACTAAAAAATTAATATAAGACTACAAGAAGCCGAAATCCCTAGTACAAAATACGTACTATTTAGAGATATTTTAGGCTAAATTACTATTTAAAGTTAGACGAGATAAAAAATCTATTCCTAAATAGGCTTAGCGTGGCGAACTAGGCCTAATTAGGTAATAGATTAGTAGTTTAATATAACTATATTTAGTAATATAACCTAGAATATATATTAGTTAGTTACTTAAAGAGCCGATTGTTAGTTTACTTAAGAGATAAAGCACTTTCCTTAAATAGTTAGGTAGCCTTAATTAAAAGGCTTATTTTTTAAAAAAAAAAAAAAAAAAAAAGTATATAAAAGAAAAATTAAGTGTAATTAAGTAATATAACTAAATTTAATAAAATTAGAATATAAATCTATTAAGTACACTAATAAAATTATAAATTAATTTAAAAAAATAATTTATAACTTATAATTTATAATATTATTATTAATACTAAGTAAATATACTTTTTATATAATAAAGGTATAGATATACTTCTCTTTTTTTAAAATCCCTTTTAGTCGCCCCGAGTTACTACAGCTATACTTTTTATTTAATTAGTATATAAATATATACTATTTACTATAAAGATATATATATACTCCTCCTTATTTAAAACCCCTTTTAGTTATTCTAAGCTACTACAGCCACACTATTTATTTAATTAGTATATAAATATATACTATTTACTAAATATATTTATATATTAATTAAATAAACAGTATGGCTATAGTAGTTTAGAATAACTAAAAGGGGTTTTAAAAAAAGAAGAGTATATATATACCTTTATTTCTATTTACTAAACTCTATAACGTTTATTTTTTTTTTTTTTAAATAAGCCTTTAATTAAGGCTACCTAACTATTTAAGGAAAGTATTTTATCTCTTAAACGAACTAGAACCGGCTCTTTAATCTCTTAACTAGGTTATTATTTACTAAATAGTTATACTAAACTACTAATCTATTACCTAATTAGGACTAGTTTACTATACTAGGCCTATTTAGGTATAGATTTTTATCTTATCTAACTTTAGATAGTAATTTTAGCCTAAATACCTTATTTATACCTTCGGATATAACGTATTTTATATAAAAATTTTTAGCTTTCTATAGTCTTATATTAATTCTTTAGTAGTATTTTATATTTTTAAAAATTCTATACTTTACTATATAAAATAGACGCGTTTAAAGACCGCTATAATAAAGAGAGGAATTAAACCTCTAATACGCAGAAGAGACCTTAAAAATTAAAAATTTTTAATATTTTTAGGCATATACTCCTACTGTGCTACCCCGCTATAATATTTATTTATAATATTTATAAAAATATTACTTATAATATTTTTATTAGTTTTAATAGTTTAATTACTATATATTTATATATTAATCGAATAAATAGTGTGGCTGTAGTGGCTTAGGGCGACTAAAACGGGTTTTAAAAAAGGAGGAGTATATATATACCTTTATCTTAATTACTATAATATTAATTTTTTATTATTATTATATATATTTATATATTATTTAAATAAAATAATATAGCTGTAGTACCTTAGGGCGACTAAAAAAGATTTTAAAAAAGGAGAAGTATATATATATCTTTATACGTAATGTGTTAAGGAAGTATTATTATTATATTTTACTTATTTAGTATATTTCGTAAAGTATATATATTTTATAATAGTTTAAATATTCTTTATAAATATATTCTTTATAAACTATTTTATAATATATTAAAATATATATAATAATTATTATATATAAACACAATATATAAATAAAATAAATATTATATTATATTTTATTAAATACTTATTTAGTATTATTTAACACATTAAGTATAAAAGTATATATATACTCTTCCTTTTTTAAAACCCCTTTTAGTCACCCTAAGCTACTACAGCTACACTATTTATTTAATTAATATATAAATATACTTATATAGTATTAGTTTATAAGAGTAAATAAATATATATAGTTTATATATTAAATTTATACAACTTCTATAAATTATTATAAATAATAATAAAAAATATTAAAATATATATTATTATATATATATAAAAATTAAGGAAAAGGTATAGTTATAGTAGCTATAAAGGCAAAAAAAAATAATTTATAAACTATATATATTTACATACTAATTAAATAAATAGTGTGGCTGTAGTGGCTCAGGGCGACTAAAAGGGGTTTTAAAAAAGAAGGAGTATATATATACCTTTATACTTAATATATTAAAAAAGTTAGGTAATGCTAGATTAAAAGAGATAAAAAAAAAACTATAAGAGTATATATATATATATATATATATATTTATATATTAATAAAGGAATACATATACTCCTCCTTTTTCGAACCCCTTTTAGTCGCCCCGAGCTACCACAGCCACACTTTTTATTCGATTAATATATAAATATAATATATACTTATATATTAATTAAATAAATAGTATAGCTGTAGTGACTGAGGGAGACTAAAAGGGGTTTTAAAAAAGGAGAAGTATATATATACCTTTATACTTAATGTGTCGAAAAAGTTATAAGAGTATATATATATTTATATACTTAATATATTAAATAGTATATATTTATACACTAATGGAATAAATAGTATAGCTGTAGTGGCTCGGGACGACCAAAAGGGGTTTTAAAAAAGAAGAAGTATATATATACCTTTATACTTAATATATTAAAAAAATATTTAATAATATATTATAATATATAAAGTTATACTACTAAAATATATATCTATTTAATAGTAGTAAAAAATTGTTATATATATATTTATATACTACAAAAATAAATAGTGTAACTATAGTAATTTAAATTACCTAAAAAAAGGTTTTAAAAAGATAGTATAAATATATCTTTATTCTTAGTATATTAAATAAGTTAAATAAACTAATTCTAAACTAATATTATATATATTTATATATTAATTAAATAAAAAGTGTAGCTATACTGGCTCGGAACAACTAAAAGACGTTTTAAAAAAAAGAGGAGTATATATATATCCTTATCTAATATTATATATTTATATTAATAAATATTATATTTTTTTTAAATTAATTAATGTACTTCGCGAGCTTTATAAAGCCGCAGCATAATATAATAATAAGAACTTAATAAATACTAAATAGCATATATAATACTAACGAGGCTATATATAAGTAATATAAATTTTAAACCCTTAAAAGTTATACTTCTTTCTTTTAGCAAGAGTAAGATGCCCTATTAAATATAATAATACAACGCTTATATTTTAATTTATATTTATAAATTAGTAACTGCTTATAATTATCCTAGAGGTTATTAGTAATTATTATTTATAATTATATATAACACGGTTAGCCCCTAAGGGGTTACTAAATATATAAATTTTAAAACTAAAGGGAGTTATTAGACTATTACCTAAAGTCTATATAACTAAATATTTAGTTTTTAAACTAGTAAGTCTAGCTGTCCGTTCTATACTCTATACTATATTATTAACTTCTACTTAAAGGTACTTTACTATATTATATCTTTATAAGTCTTTTTTATTTTTAAAATATGTTATTACTATACTAATCTTAGCTAGATTACTGCCTATTATACTAACAATTTTTAGTAGTAGTAATACTCTAAGTTAAAATAAAATCTAAAATTAATTAAAACGTAATCCTTCTGCCTATATATAGCTTATTAATAAGTCCTACGCTAATCTATTTATATATAAATCTTTAGCAGAGAATAGTCTTCTTAAATATATTATTTTTAATTATTTTAAAGCTCTCTTTAGCACGTAGAAACTCTATACTAATAAAATAAAAACTTTATAAAAGTAAGTAGTTAAGGAAGAAGGGCTAAGAGACCTAATATTATTAATAAAGCTAAAGGGAATAGAGTAATCTAAAAAATAAACTAATAAAATAAAACAGATCTATTAGTATACTTATAAAATTTAAAAAAAAAAAAAAAACTAAATATAAACTCTAGGACCTACTAGTACGCGTAAAGTTAAGTAAGTATATACTTTTATTCTTATTTAGTAGGCGTTATTAATTAGATAGTAAGTATTATAAGCGGCGTATGTACTAATAATAGTAAATATAGTTTCTTTTATTCTATAAGACTACTAAATAAGCTAGATATATATATAACTTACTTTAGCTGGCCTTTATAGTATTATTATTTTAATAAAAAGTTTAACGGGTACCGTAAAGGCTTAGCGCAGAATTAAATAATAAATTATTATTTTATATTACGTAATAAGTCTATAATAACGTTATTAGTTTATAATATTAGTAAGTAGGGTAAAATATAATAAAAATAAAATATAAAAGAATAAATAAGCCTTTTATACTCCTGTTTAGGAGTGTATCTCTTTTAAATAAATTTATATAGTACTTTAGTAGGGTAGTATAATAGGTAAGTATTTAGAAATTTTTAAATTTATAAGATTTTTTAGATTTTCGTTATTATTTCTTATATTAGGAGTATAATTTCTCTTTTTATTATAGTATTCTTTAAATATGCCTACTTTTTTAATAAAAATTTAGCTTTTAGAAGTATAGAATATTACTAAAGAATTAGTATAAAACTATAAAAAGTTAAAATTCGTAAATAATAGAAAGCTAATAGTCTTATATAAAATATATTATATATAAGAATATAAATAAAATATTTTGAATAAAAATTACTATCTAATAATAATAAAAAATTATTTTTAAATAGGCCTAGCGTAGCGACTTAGGCCTAATTAGATAATAAATTAATTATTTAGTATAATATTATTAGTAATATAATAATCTTATTATATATTTATATATTAATTAAATAAATAGTATGGCTATTGTGACTTAGAATAACTAAAAAGGGTTTTAAAAAAGATAGTGTATATATATATTTTTATACTTAATATATTAAAAAAGTTAAATAAAGTTAAAATAAAAAAGGTATAGTACTATACTAGATTACGCTAATATACTAGCTCGCTTAGCGCGCCCCCCTAAAAAAACATTAAATTAAAAAAGTTTAGTTTAGATACTATATTGTTTAAAAAGATATATAGGTAGCAGTAGTAGCTACTATCTATATATTTTTCTTTTAGTTAATAGTATAACTAAATGTTTATTAAATAAAGGAAGATACTTACTAAAATATTTTTTTTTCTTTTTTAAAAGTTCTAATACTACTCCTCCTCTTATTACAGTGGGGTTAAAAAAAACGCGTAATTAAAAAATATTAGTTTTTAAAAGTTAAATAACTCTACAAGTTTAATAATTTAATATTTAAAATAAATATAATTTATAGAAAAAGTTATAAAATATAGTATAATAAAGCCAAATTAGGCTTAGCGTATTAATAGCGTAAGTTATATAGTTTTAAAATTAAGACTTATTTTTTAGTTAATTTTACGTACTTATAACTTTTTAACTAGCGTATAAAATTAGCTATAATATATATATATATTAGCAATTACTATAAAACCTATATATAATAAAGTTTACGTATTATTTCTTATCTAAATATTTAGCAATTTAAAATTTAAATATATAAACTTAATTTAGTGATTTTAGACGTTATTTAAAAAAAAATATATTTAACTTATTTTTAAAAATTTAAAATACTAAATAAAGGCAATACTATATAATAAGTTTAAAAATAAAATAATTACTTAATTTACTATAATAATAAATTAGTAATAGCTAAAAAACTTTTTAACTTTTTATATCGTATAAATAACTAAAAGATTTTTATCTTATATTTTAGACTATTTAAGAGACTATAAAGCTAATATTTTATTATTATTTAACTAGTTTAGTTATATTTTAAGTATATAATATATAATAATAATAATATACTATAAATATTAATTACGACTAAAATATTTAAGACAATATTTAAAATTATATAAAAATATTATTTACGTATAATATATAGTAGTATTTTATAATTTTTACTCGTCTCCAGCTACTATAGCTACACTATTTATTTAATAAATATATAAATATATAATTATTACTATTTTTACTATTTTATATATATTTATATATTAATATATTAATATATTAATCGAATAAAAAGTGTAGCTGTATTGGCTCGGGGCGACCTAAAAGGGGGTTCGAAAAAGGAGGAGTATATATATACCTTTATACTTAATATATCGAAAAAGTTACTATTTTATAATTTTAATAAAATATAAGATAATTTTAGTAAAATATTATTAATCTATAATATAAATACTTATATGAGTAATAGATATATAATAGTAATATATATATATTTTATAGCCAGTTTTATACACTAGTTAAAAAGTTATAAGTACGTAAAATTAAGTAAAAAAAAGTCTTAACTTTAAGACTATATAATCTAGGCTATAAATACGCTAAGCCTAATTAGACTATATTATACTATATTATATAGCTCTTCTTATAAATAAACTTTGATTTAAATTTTTAAATATTATACTTATATAGTTATATAGCTTTTAAAAACTAATCTTTTTTAATTAGGCTTTTTTTTTTACCCCCCAGTAATACTAATAACGATAAAATTCGTTTAGTAATTAATTTTAAAATCTTTAAAACAGTACTTAGTATAGTTATTTAAGGTTTATTTATAATATCTATCTATTTTACGGGTAATAAAAATACGATTCTAATAGATACTTACTAGTATAAATATTTTATTTATTTAAAAATAATTAATTCTATTTATTTAGTAGCCTATAGAGAAGTTAATTATAATTTATTAAATAACGTTATAGGTATTTTTAATAGTAGGTACTACCTTAAAATAAATAAGTTAAAATTAATTAAATTATTAATAGAGAAAGCGGTTAAAGTTATAAATATTAAGTTAATAATAGTAATAGTAGTAGCGACGGTATTAATAAATATATATAAAATTTAATAGTACTAATAGTAAAAAAAATAAAAAAATAAAATATATAATTTATAGTAAAGTTAATAGGTAAAATAAATATTTTATAAATATAGTAGGTACTTCTTAGTATAAGAAATATAGTAAAGGTAAAAATAGTAGTAAAAATAAATATAAAAATAAAAATATTTTAAGTCTAAAGCTTAGTAAAGGGTATTTCTATATAGTAATTATATATCTATTTATATACTAATTAAACAAATAGTGTGGCTGTGGTGGCTTAGGGCGACTAAAAGGGGTTTTAAAAAAGGAGGAGTATATATATACCTTTATACTTAATGTGTCGAAAAAGTATATAGTAATTAATATTTAAAAGTTTTAGAGGGGCCTATATATAAGTTCTTTAGTACGTAGACTAGGTAGATAGGCTTATAGGTATATAGATACTTAGTGTTATAAATATTTTTATAAGTAAAAAAAAAATTATAATTATAAATAAAAGTATTAACTATTATTAAGTACTACACTACTAGTACATATATAAATAGAATAAAATATATTAAAAATAACTATAAGGTCTATATTATTATATAAAAATAAAATTAAATAAGTAACTAAGAGATTACTATAGTAGTTATTAGCTATAATCTTAAATATATTAGTAATATAATTATCTTAAATATATTAGTAATATAATTATCTTAAATATATTAATATTATAATTATCTTAATTTTAGATCGCGCCGAGCCACTATAGCCACACTTTTATTTAATTAATATATAAATATATAATTATCTTTTTTGTTCGACACATTAAGTTTTTTTTTTTTTTTTTTTTTAAAAATAAGCCTTTAATTAAGGCTATCTAACTATTTAAGGAAAGTATTTTATCTCTTAAGTAAACTAATAACCGGCTCTCTAAGTAACTAACTAATATATATTCTAGATTATATTACTAAATAGTTATATTAAATTACTAGTCTATTACCTAATTAGGCCTAGTTCGCCACGCTAAGCCTATTTAGGAATAAATTTTTATCTCGTCTAACTTTTAGATAGTAATTTAGCCTAAAATACCTCTAAATATAACGTATTCCGTACTAGGGATTTTAGCTTCCCGTAGTTTTATATTAATTCCTTAATAGTGTCCCGCACTTCTAAAAACTCTACTTTTTACTAGTAAAGTAGGCGCGTTTAAAGAATATTGCGACGAGGAGAGGAATCGAATCTCTAATACGCAGAAAAGACCTCGAAAATTAAGAAATCTTAGTATTTCTAGGTATATACTCCTACTGTACCACCCCGCCGACACATTAAGTATAAAGATATATATATACTCTTCCTTTTTTAAAACCTCTTTTAGTCGCCTATAGAGCCACTAAAGCCACACCCTTTTATTTAATTAATATATATATAATTATCTTTAATATATTAGTAATATTATAATAAAGGTATATATATACTTCTTCTTTTTTTAAAACTTCTTTTAGTCGCCCTAAGCTACTACACCCACACTATTTATTCGATTAATATATAAATATAGTAATATAATTATTTTAAATATATTAGTAAGGTATTAAAAAACCTGTTATTAGGTTACTTAGAAAATAAAATACTTTTTAAACTATTTAGGTAGCCTAAATATTATAGGCTTATTATAAAAATAATTTTTTTATACTTTATAAACTTAACTTTTAATTTATATAATAGATTTGGTACTTATTTTTAATTAAATAATTATTAATAATAATTTTATTATATATAATAAAATTAATAACTAGTACTCTATACGTTTATAAATTTTATATATTACTAATAAAATAAGTATATTTAAAAAGTATTTATATTAAAAAAATTATTAAATATTTAATATATAAAATATATTAAAAATTTTTAAATTTTTTTTTTTTTAATTTACACTAACTATATTACTGTATTTTTTTTAATAAAGCTACGCTTTTAGCGTAGTAGTTATATTTCTTAAAAAAATAATTATTAATTATTATAAAAGTTCGTGTAAAACGGCTCTATAATATTTCAAATATAATAAGAGAAGATAAATAGCGTATAGTTATATATTAATACGCGCACTAAAAACGGTATACCTAGTTATAATAAGTTAAAATAGTAATACGTAAGCAAATATTATTTTTTTTTATATATTTATATATTAATTAAATAAATAGTGTGACTATAGTGGCTTAGGGCGACTAAAAGGGGTTTTAAAAAAGGAGGAGTATATATATACCTTTATACTTAATATGTTAAAAAAGTTAGGTAAGGCTAGGTCGAAAAAGGAATTATTATCTTTTAATCTAGTACTAGATACCTATTTATAAAAAAAAAGGTAGTATATTTATAGTATACTATTTATAGTACACTATCTATAGTATACTATAAAATATTAATATATATTAGCGCCCCCGCGCTATTATATATATATAAGATATAAAAAAGTATAATAAGATAGTTTACTATACTAGGCAGCTATATTAAATTCTTTTATAAATATTACTCTTACTTTTTTAACACATTAAGGATAAAGGTATATATATACTTCTCCTTTTTTAAAACTCCTTTTAGTTACCCTAAGCTACGACAGCTATACTATTTATTTAATTAGTATATAAATATTATAAAGGTATACACATACTCCTCCTTTTTTAAAACCCCTTTTGGTCGCCTACACAGCCACTACAGCCACACCCTTTTATTTAATTAATATACAAATATAGTATATAAATATAATATATAAATATTACTCTTTATTAATATATTAAGTATAAAGGTATATATATACTCTTTCTTTTTTAAAATCTCTTTTAGTCACCCTAAGCCACCACAGCAATACTATTTATTTAATTAGTATATAAATATATATAAATATTACTATATATACTATATAATAAAGGTATACACATACTCCTCCGTTTTTAAAACCCCTTTTAGTCGCCCCGAGCCACTACAGCCACACTATTTATTTAATTAATATATAAATATATACTATGTATACTATATATTATATATTATATTATATTTATATACTAATTAAATAAATAGTGTGGCTGTAGTGGCTCAGGGTAACAAAAAGGGGTTTTAAAAAAGAAGGAGTATATATATACCTTTATTAGTACATTATATTATAATATAGCTAATTAGCCCTATAAAAGTAATATATATAGTACCTAATACTCTACTAAATTTATTTTTATAAAGACTATTTTACTAGTAATTTTTATTAAACTTTAATATACTATTAGAAGGCTCTACTTCTATAAATAAGTAGATATAAAATAAATAATAATTATAATAGCTATAAAATATAATTTTATACTAAAAATAGGTAAGTATATATTACACCTATATAGCTATAATAATAGTAATTATTACTAACTTACGTAGTCGCGATAGCAATAAATCCTAAAAATCTTATTATTATAAATATTAACCTAAACTATATTTATAAATAAAAGTAGTATCTTCTAACTATACTAAATAACTAAGATAACCTTAACTATACTAAATTTAAAAATAAAATAGCGTAGTACGCTGTTATTCTAATAATAGTATAATTATAAAATATAAAAAAGCTAATAAAAAGAGTATTAGTAATAATAACTAAATAGGTCTAGCCCTAAGGATAAAAAGAGAAAAATGTTATATATAATATATATATTTATATATTAATTAAACAAATAGTATAGCTGTAGTAGCTTAAAGTAACTAAAAAGGATTTTAAAAAAAGAGGAGTGTATATATACTTTTATACTTAATATATTAAAAAATTTAGGTAAGACTAAATTAAAAAAGATATAGCGCCTTACGCTATTACGCTTAGCGTACCCCCTAAAAAAAAATATTAAGTTAAAAAAATTATAAAGTCTAGTTTAAAAAGTCTAGTATAAATATTATATTTATAAAAATAAAAATACGTAGAGTACTGCCTATATATCTCTCTTCTATCTTTTTTTATAGTTAATATAGCTAAACCTAAATATTTAAAAAAATACTTACTATATATTCTCTAAAATATTTTTAAAAGTTCTATTTTTACTTTTATTATTACTTTTTTCTTGGCCGATACTGTATTAATATAAGTTAATTTTAATATTATAATTTTAAATATATAAGCTATTCCTACTATATTTTATCTAAATAGTAATATATAATAAATTCTCTTTAATACTACTAAGTATTCCGTATACAGCGTAATCGCTTAATTTATTAAATTAAGTATTTATTAATACTAAAAAATCTTAAATAATAAGACATACGGTAATAAAATAAATAATAATAAAATAGATAGAACTATAATACTAATAATAGTAAAAGCTATAGAGTTTAAAAACCTAAAATTAGTAGCACTAGTCTATATAAAAATAATAATAATAGGGGCGGATATAGTATTATACTAATTATAAAAAAAAAACAGCTCGTTAATATTAAGTTTATAATAAAAATATATAGTCTAGGTTATAAAGCGTAGCTATATATAGTACTACTAGAGGTGCTAGTAATAAAAATTAAAATATTTTAAGTATAAAACCCGTAAGGCAATAAGTAAAAAATAATAAAAAATATAAAAATACTACAATTAGTTAATATTTAAGGGTTT
Organism: Pleoardoris graminearum; assembly: GCA_030770415.1. Lineage (NCBI taxonomy): Eukaryota > Fungi > Ascomycota > Dothideomycetes > Pleosporales > Didymosphaeriaceae > Pleoardoris > Pleoardoris graminearum. Next base: position 15,936 of record JASEKS010000122.1, on the reverse strand, counting down.
AAAGAGGCTTATATATAATTTCTTTAGTGCGGTAATTCGTAGGCTAAATATATATATAGGTATACTTAGTTTTATAGTTATTTTTATAGGTAAAAAAGAATTTACAATTATAAATAAAAATATTAACTATTATTAAATACTATATTACCTATATAGGCGGAGTAAAAAGTAATAAAAATAAATATAACCTTAATTTTATATAAAAATAAAGTGAAAAAAAAGTAACTAACAGGTTATAATAGTAGTTATTAGCCAGCTATATATAAAATAGTAAATATAATAGGCAAATATAATAAATATAATAATAATATATAAAGGAGTAAGAAGGGGAGAATTTTAAAATACTTATAAGTATAAGTAAAATAATATATAATAGTTTAAATATAAAATATAATAGTTTAAGTATAAAGAAAATAGATAGTTAGTATAAAAAAAAAATTTTTTTTATTATAAAAAACCTATTAATAAATACTATTATAACCTATTAGACCCGACTATTATAGTTAAGTCTAGTTATATTACTCTACTTAAAATATAAAATTTTTAAAATAAACTAGAAATTTTTTATATAATATTTATTTTTTTATATTTATCTATAAAAGCTATATTAACTTTTTTTTTTTATATAAAGCTACGCTTTTAGAGTAGTACCTATATTTTTTTTTTTAAAAAAAAAATAACTACTAGTTACTATAGCGATTTCTATAAAACGGCTCTATAATATTTTAGATATAATAATAAGAGATAAAAATAGTATATAGTTATATATTAACGCGTTACGCTAAAAATAGTTATAATAAGTTAAAATAGTAATATATAAGTAAGTATTACTTTTTAATTTAGTATATAGCGTCTATTTATAAAAAAAAATAGTAATAATAGCTTATACTATTACTAGTATACTATATTTATATATTAATTAAATAAATAGTGTGGCTGTGATGGCTCAGGGCAACTAAAAGGAGTTTTAAAAAAGAACGAGTATATATATATCTTTATTACTAGTATACTATAAAGTATTAATATATACTAGTATCCCCGCTATTATATATATATATAATATAAAAAAGTATAACTAGTAGTCTACTACGCTAGATAGCTACTTATACCTTCCTCTATAAATATTACTATATATACTATATTATATTATAATAGCTAAAAGACTCTATAGAAGTAATATATAAAGCGTTTTTTATATAACTAAATATATTTTTATACTAAATATTCTTTTACTAAAAATTTTTAAAATACTATAGAATACGGCAATAAGTGTTAATATAAATAAATAATTAAATAGTATAAAATAAATAGTAAAAGTAATTATTCTAAACTACGCTTTTATAACGGAGATAGTTTTTATAAAAATAAGTAAGCGTACGCTATACCTATATAGTTATAATAATAGTAATTATTATTAACCTATATAGTAGACTATATTACTAATAATAATCTAAACTATATCTAAAAGTAAAAGTAGTAGCTCCTAGCTATACTAAATAATTAAAATAATTCTAACTACACTAAGTTTAAAAATAAGATATTATTATATATAACTATAAATCTAGTAGTAGAATAGCTATAAAATATAAACAACCTAGTAATAAGAGTATTAGTAATAATATAAACGTATAAAAGCTATATATAAAATAGTAAATATAATAAGTAAATATAATAAACGTAGTAATTTAATATTAAAGAGTAAAAAGAGGAGTATTATAAAATACCTATAAGTATAGGTAAGATAATATATAATAGTTTAAGTATAAAGAAAATAAATAGTTAGTACTAAAAAAAATAATAAAATTTTTTTTATTATAAATCTATTAGTACGTGGTATTATAAGCTATTAAACCCGACTATTATAGTTAAGTCTAATATATTAACTTAATACTAGTATACTATATTCTTTTTTAATATAAAAATAAGTAAAAATAAGAGCGCTATAACTAGGACCTATTAAAAATAGAATTATTTAAATATTATAACTAGTAGAGTAATAACTTAAACTAATAACTTATTAGACTATAATTGCAATAACGGCTTATATAATATATATACTATTATAAAATATAAAGTAAATATTATAACTACTAGACTACTTCTGCTAATACTATTCTATTACTTAAAGACTACTAAAATATATAAATAGTAGTATACCTTAATGTTCTTTGCTCTTCGCGTACCGTCAGTAGGTAATTTCCCAATAGAACACTAGACATAGTTAGTGACGGAAGTAATATAAATAAGCAAACGTTATTAGGTTTTGCATGTCCCACGTCGGTAACGACGATAAAGTAGAACCTAAGAACCCGTGTCCCACATCAGCCGGATGCATTTCCAAATTCGCAACAAGAGATCTAAGGCCTCCAGTAGCTAATCTTGTTGGCAAACCTACGCTCTTACATACTGAATGCAAAGCAAGGCTACAACAGGTGGCAATAGCATTCAAATGATTATCCCGTTTACAAGTAACCAACCCATTGGACCAGAGCATCCTGGTAAATTCCCTCAGCATGTTTTGCTTCGATAAGTCCTTTTATATTATGCTGTATACGCAGACATATCCCATAGTTGGCACATCATACTTTACCCAATTATTAGACACCTTAGGGTCGCTTGTGATAAGTTTTACTCGCAAAGGTTTTAGAAAACCTAGTACGCCTATGGGGCAACAGTTGTTAACAACACGTGTTTCCGATCCAGTCTCGTCGGTCCTACCACCTTCCCGATGCTCGTCTGTTCACTCCCACAGGACACATGAACTGAGCAGTCATACACTATGTACACCGGCACCGACGGTAAGTTGTGAAGAATGTCCTTGCTGCGGAACAGCACCCACTCTTGATTACCAGCCATCATCTTACACGTAAGGTTTTCTTCCTGTGGGCCTGACAACTCCCTTCAAAGCGTGTGCATACTATTGGTACTTAAACTTCCCTATCGCCCTTGTTCACGGTGGTACCAGCATCTCCGAATACCTGAATTGATGCTTTTTCCAAGCTTGACTGCGCCCGACTTGACTGACAAGCTAATTTCTTTGCATCAGCACTTGCTGATCCCCTCAGCCATTCTGTATATTCTGTGACCCGTTGCAGTTTGTTTTGCTGTACGTCTTTCTCAGGTGTAAATGCTCCTTGTTTTGAGCTGGGAGGGCACTGTTTCTGTTCCTCCTCTTGACAAGACAGTTCTTGATAGAAGGCTGGCTGGTGCGGAGTGATTATTTGTGTATTGTGCTGAAACTGTTCAGTAACAAACCCCGCTTCACCGTGGAAGTGGTTGCGGTCCAATATCATGGCCTGGTCTGTGTCGCGCTTGTATTGTGGTATATCTACCGTAACACCTCGGTTGAGTGGGGCATGCCACTCTTGCACGCTCCCTCGCTGATTCAATGAAATTTCCTCCCGGTAAAAGCCCATCTGCGGCGGTGTGTCAGCTTTCCACGCTGATATACCTTTTGAAACTGATGATTGGACTCCGGTGACACATTCAACGGCTCGCTGCGGTTGCAAAATCTTTTGATGTTCCGGTGCCGATACTAGTCCAAATTGTGTAGGTTGCGGCGCTCGTCCAGGAACAAAAGGTTGCCACTGTGGCTGCCGGTGATCTTGCTTGGTACTTTCCCGTGCATCCTGTCTGCCTTTGCTTTTCGCAGGCTTTCTCAAGATTACCATCTTCTTCTCCAACCTTAGACCTTTCTCTTGCATATCCTTCTCTACTTCGAACAGTACCCGGTATTTCTCATTCAGTCGGCCGTTGATCATGGCGGAAGACTCACCAGCAATCCAGCTCAAACCAGCCAGAGAATATAAGCCTCCTGGATCATGTAGAACCTCGCGAGCCTCGTTGGCCGCTTGCTGCGCTATGCCGCCGCATTCCCCACGGCGGAGTAGCTCATAATGCAGGCGGTCATCAATGAGGGACTGTCGAACCGCCTTGTCAAGTGCGAGGACAAGGTATGGCTCATTAAGTATGATCCATTGGCTAAGTAACCATTCTTGAAACGAAGATACTGTGTACTCAGATGTAGGGAAGAGTGGTGCATCTGGATCGATAAATCGGTTGTTAAGCCTCAGGACGATTAGGCTGTGCATATCCTTCACCGTTGCTAATATAGCATAGTACAAGTCCTCGAGGTCTCCCAAAGGTCGTTCAGAGGGTGAGGTCCTTGTTACTCTGGATGCTGCCTTTACCGCAAGTTCCGACGCTTTGCCATTATTATTGGTAAGGCCCGGGAACGGCGCATGGTATCCGGCTTCGAGACGCTCATAAAGAACTTGGAGGGAAGCGCTGTAGGGATCGCTATATATAGGCCCCGCATCGAATATATCTGTCGACGTTCGGAAGGTGATAAGTTCGGATGCGAGGCCTAATAAGATTTTTTTGACAAGCCCGTCGTCAATAGCACAAGGTGTAGCTTCGACGATTTCCCGTGTCACCGCCGCTGGAAGGTGAGGGTAAGGCGGGCCGGGGCCGGGGCCGGGCATGCTGCGCTTCGACCAGGAAAGTATTGTCCGCGCAGGTAAGATAAACGTTTGTCCACGAGAGGTGGGGTAACTCTGTATTCTGAGCGGAGATGGCGAAGCGGGTCGGATTGATGTCGTAGGTGAGAACACTTGCCCAGATGAGCAGGTTCTTGGTGTATGGGTATAAGGTTAGAGCGCGCACCCAAAACTGGACACAGACCGACTTAGCTGGTACGAGTTAGGTGATGGCCGCAACACATAGTTGAAATGTTGTTTGGTACCTACGTAGACTCTGGTTGCTGGGGAGACGTGGGAGGACAGAGCAGCGAAGGACAGACACCGGCGAAAACACGAAGAATAGTGCGATACCCAAAGAAGGTATCTAGATGCGTCAAAATGAGCACATTAAAGGTACCTCCGTAGGGAGGCCATCCGTGACCAGGTAGACTATGTCCTTGTGAATGCGGGGCCGCAAGATGGCATATGTACGTTATACGACCTCGAAAATGGCGGGACCGTACAAGGTCGACTTCAGAATTAGCCACCATGCACATCATTTTTCAAAAGAGTTATGTTTGAGGTATAGCTTTTGTAACCATCACATCGCCATCCAGCGCGTCTGGCGAAGGCCCCTTTTCCTGATTCCATTCGTACGAGCCAACAAGATCCTGCAAGTTTCCTTTCAATCGCAAAGAGACTGGAACTGGAAAGGCGAACGATGTGCCATCGTTCTTATCTACCGAGGTATCGGAGGTATGCGTCCTAGCGTACCTCTCGTACTTGATCGGAGGCACGCAGATAGGATACATTCGCCGACTTCAATCCCAACTCTTCGAGACACATGTCTTTGCGTGGGACTGCCATATCGCGTGCCAACAGTTTCCTTATTTAGTGTTTACAGGATAATACATATAAAGTAATATATAAACTATAGGCTAACTTATATTTATAAAATATAAAAGTGTATATATAAAAATATATTTATAATTACCCTAATAAATAGTTTATAAGATAAGTTTACTTTTAACCTAATATTAGAAATATAATATATATAGGTTAAAAAGATTATAAAATAATTATTAGTAATAATTCTTAATTTCTAAAATATATAATTAAAAAACTAGATTATTAAAAAAATATATATTTATATATTAATCGAATATATAGTGTAGCTATAGTGACTCGGGGCGACTAAAAGGGGTTTTAAAAAAGAAGGAGTATATATATACCTTTATACTTAAACTTTAAAAATATATATATATATATATTACTAAATTAACGGCTAAGAAATTCTTATATAATTATTTATATAATATTATATATATTATATTTATAAACTAATTAAATAAATAGTATAGCTATAGTGGCTTAAAATAACTAAAAGGGGTTTTAAAAAAGGAGAAGTATATATATACTATTATACTTAATGTATCGAAAAAGTATAGTTTAATAAATAACTTATTAGATAGTAGTAGTAATAAAAGTAGAGTAATAACTATAAAATAAAAAAAATAATATTATATATATAGTTACTAGATTAGTAATTACTATATTTATATATTATTTAAATAAAGTAGTGTGGCTGTAGTAACTTAGAATAATAAAAAGAAGATTTTTTAAAAAAAAAACAGTATATATATATATCCTTATAGTAGTAATTACTAATAAATTTAATTAAACTAATAGCTTTTATTAAAAAGTAATAAGTATATCTAGATTCTTATTTAGGACTATATACGTAGTATAAATTTTTTTATAAAATACTAACTTATATACGTAATAATTAAAAAGTAATAATAATTAAAAAATTAATATATATTTAAGCAGCTGTTTAATTAACTAAAGGTATAGTAGTTAATATTATTAAACTAGTAGTTTATATTAGCGGGTACTATAGAGATAAGTAATATAATATAATTACTTATACGTATTATATAAATAAAAAAAAAACTTATAAAACTACTATAAACTTTTTTATTATTAAAGCTATAACTAATAACTACTATTATAATTTATTAGTTACTTTTTTAGTTTTTTTATTATATAATACAGAAATTATATTTATTTATATAATTTTAAATTATAATTATATAGGCAGTATAGTATTTAGTAATAATTAATATTTATTTATAATTATATATTCTTATTTACCGATAACGTAGTACTAAATATACCTATTTTTTTATTTAGTCTATATACTAAAAAAAGAGAATACTTATATATATAAGTCCTCTTTAAAATATTAAATATTAACTCTATTTTATTATATACTCTAGACTATATATTTTTATTATAAAACTAATATTAATATATTAACTTTTAATTTTTTATAACTAGTGTAGTATAGTATATACTATTATTATTATAAATAAAGGTATATATATACTCCTCCTTTTTTAAAACCCTTTTTAGTCGCCCCGAGCTACTACAGCCACACTCTTTATTCGATTAGTATATAAATATATATATAAATATATATAAAATTAATAGTAAAGTTTAAATATATTTATATATTAATTAAATAAATAGTGTGGCTATAGTGGCTCGGGGCGACTAAAAGGGGTTTTAAAAAAGGAGGAGTATATGTATGCCTTTATACTTAATGTGTCGAAAAAGTCAGGTAAGGCTAAGTAAAGTTTAAAAATACTATAATTATATAATAAAAATAGTATATATATATTTATATATTAATTAAATAAATAGTGTAGCTGTAGTGGCTGTGTAGGCAACTAAAAGGATATAAAAATTAATAATTAAAAACTTTTATATAAAAATTTTAGTTACTACTAAATAAGTTTAGATAAAACCTAAACGTATTTAAATATAGTAATTTTTTTAATTCTGTTTTTAAGCCACTATAACTATTTTATTAGTAAATATATTTAACTCAAATTTTAATTATAATATTTAAGACTAGTTTAGGTTATATAATACTTTTTTAATATATTAAGTATAAAGGTATATATATACTCCTCCTTTTTTAAAATCCCTTTTAGTCACCCTGAGCTACTATAGCTATACCCTTTTATTTAATTAATATATAAATATAAATATATAAAATAATAAAAAAATTATAACTAGTAGTCTACTACGGTAAATAGCTACTTATATTTTTCTTTATAGATATTACTATATATATTATATTATATTATAATAGCTAAAAAACTCTATAAAAGTAATATATATAGTACTTACTACGCGACTAAATATATTTTTATACTAAATATACATTTTTCGACAAATTAAGTATAAAGGCATACATATACTCCTCCTTTTTTAAAACCCCTTTTAGTCGCCCTAAGCCACCACAGCCACACTATTTGTTTAATTAGTATATAAATATAAGAAATAATAAAGTTTTTTTCTTATTATAAACCTATTAATAAGTACTATTATAACCTATTAGACTCGGCCGTTACGGTTAAGCCTGATATAAATATCTATACTAGTAAAAATTATAGTAATAATGTTATTATATATAAAATTAAATTAAAGATAATAAAATATAAATTATATTATATAAAAACAGGTAAACTATAGTAATTAGACACTAGTCTAAAAAGGTATAAGCTAAAAAATAGTTTTCTTCTAAATATAGTAAAAAAATAGTCATGTATATAATTTATAAAAAAAAGTTTTATATATTATATAAACTTTGTTTTATACTCCTTTATTTATTTATATAATAATATATATATATTATAAAGGTATATATATCCTTATCCTTTTCTAAAAACCCTTTTAGTTATTTTAAGCTACTATAGCTACACTTTTTAAATAATTATAGGGGGGTAATAATAGAAAAAAGAAAATCTAAAAAGTTACTATTATTAAAAATAAATATAAAATTAATTACTAAGCCTAAAAATATGTATATTATACTATTTTAAAGAAAAAGATAGTAAGACTTTTATAATAATTTTAATTACTAGTTAGTTAATATACGTAATCTATAAAAATTATTTAAATATAATTATGTTTTTACCTATTTTTTAAGGTCACTATAACTTTTTATTTAGTAAATATATTTAACTAAAATTTTAACTATACTATTCTAATACTTATATAGGTTACGTAATCTAGTGTTTAATAAGAATTTATTACATAATAATAAATTTATATAATTAGTATAAATTTAGTTCTTACTTATATAATTAGTAATTACGTAATATATTATTAATATTATAGTATATAATAATATTTTTTTATTTTATAAACCTAGATACCTATTTCTTTAAAAAGTGCTAAATTTAATAAAACTTAAATTTAAAGTTACTATTTTTTTTATAAGTAAATACTACAAATTTAATAATTATTTCCAATTTAATAATAACTTCTAATAGTATTTATAATACTATAAGACGTATTAAAAATAAAGAAAAAAGAAAAGAAAACAAATTTAATATAAAAAAAGTTTATAGAGGGGGGATAATAAAGCTAACTAAAAGAAATAAAAGAGTTATTAATAAAGATTTAACTAGAAGTTCTAAAAAAAAAATAATAAATACTATTAAAAAATAATATAGAGATTATAAGAAGATAATTATAAAGAGTTTTAAAAGAGAAGAGTTATATAATTAATATAAGTAAAAAAAATAATAATAATAAATAAAGAAAATTATAAAAAAAGATTAAAATACGCTAAAGAAAATATAAAAATATAAAAAATATAAATATAAAAAAGATTATATTTTTTAATAAGTTCGCAATTTAAAGAGAATAATAAAATAAATAATATTATAAAAAAAGGGGTAATAATAGAGTTAGTAAAGAACTAACTAATAATAAATTACAAAATAAGTTATTTTAATTTTTTAAAATATTAAAATATATAATATTTTATATATTTTTATATAATTTTAAGTTATAGTCTTAGTTATTTTTTTTTTTTAAAAAAAAAATTGACGCTAATATTTAGCGAACCTGCCTAATTAGGAAATAGCTATATAATACCCCTTTTTAAAGTCCTTATAAACGTCTCTCTTAATAGCCTATTTTCTTCTATTTAAACTAATATTATTAAATAAAGTTATATTAAATTACTAGTCTATTATAAACCTAATTAGGCCTAGTTCGCTACGCTAAGTCTATTTAGAGATAGATTTTTATCTCGTCTAACTTTAGATAGTAATACTAGCCTAAATATACCTTTAAATATTATATATTCTATACGGGGATTTTAGTTTCCTATAGCCTTATATTAATTTTTTAGTAGTATTTTATATTTTTAAAAAATTTTACGTTTACTACGTAAAGTAGATACGCTTAAAAAAGCGCTGTAATAAAAAAGGAAATTAAACCCCTAATACGTAGAGAAACCTTAAAAATTAAAAAATCTTAGTATTTCTAAGCATATGCTCCTACTATGCCACCCCGCCTAGTTTTAGTTTTTTAATATTAATTATATTAATTATTATTTAATCTAGTCTTACCTGACTTTTTTGATATATTAAATATAAAAGTATATATATACTCCTCCTTTTTTAAAACTTCTTTTAGTTACCCTAAGCTACTATAGCCCTACTATTTATTCGATTAGTATATATATATATATATATATAATTTTATTAATTATTTTATAGTATAAGATCCTACGCTATAAGTTTAGAATATAATTTAGGTAAAAGGTAGAAGTAATTTAGTATTATTAAAATACCTAATTCTTTTACTTCTTTTACTAGTAAGGATTATATAAATAAAGTCCTTATATCTAAAGTTAAACTAAGTATAAAAAGGGGTAAGTTATATAAACTATTTTTACCCTATTTTTTTAATCCCTTTTTTTATTAATATAATAATATATATATTTATATATTAATTAAATAAATAGTATAGCTGTAGTGGCTCGGGGCAACCAAAAGGGGTTTTAAAAAAAGAGGAGTATATGTATGTCTTTATACTTAATATATTAAAATATATATATATATATATACATATTATATTATATTACAATTATAAACTTTATATTAATATAAATTTAGGTTAGTAGGCGGGGTGGCACAGTAGGCATGTGCCTAGAAATACTAAAATTTCTTAAATTTTCGAGGTCTTCTATATATTAGGGATTTAATTCTTCTCTTTATTATAGTATTCATTAAACGCGTTTACTTTATATAGTAAAATATAGAATTTTTAGAAATATAAGATACTATTAAGAAATTAATATATAACTACGGGAAGCCAAAATCCCTATTTAGAATACGTTATATTCTTAGGCATATCTTACTATCTTAGGTTAGATAAAAAATCTATTCCTAAATAGGGCTAGCGTAGCGAACTAGGCCTAATTAAGTAATAGATTAGTAATATAACTTTATTTAGTAATATATTAATTTAGGAATTAAAGAGCTAATTATTAGTTTTCTTAGGAGTTAAAGCACATTCCTTAAATAGTTAAGTAGCCTTAATATAAAAAGGCTTATTTTTTTTTAAAAAAAAGGTTAGTAATTTTATTAAGATAACGCCCCTATTTATAGAATAATAGACGTTTTAAACTTATTTAAAAATAATAAAATTATACTATTTTTTTAGCTAGCCTATAGTTCTAATTTAGCCCCTATAGAAAATATATAGAATTATTTAAAATAAGAGCTAAATAAAAATAAAAGGACTAATTTAGGGGTAGAATTTAGTTTATAAAGTATAGAGGCCTTTAAAAGAGTTATTATAAGAAAGTAAAATAAAATACCTTAAAAAGTTATTAATAACTATATTTTATTACTCTTTAATCGTTATAAGATAGTTATAGAAGCTAAAGGCTACTATACTAAGTATTAGTAATTTTATTTTTACTAGTTTATTATTAATAATTTAAAAAGTAACCTTTATATATAATTATATAAATAATATATAAATATATAAAAATATTTTATATACTTATATAGTATAAGTACTATTATATATTTATATACTAATCGAACAAATAGTGTGGCTGTGGTGGCTCGGGGCGACTAAAAGGGGTTTTAAAAAAGGAGGAGTATGTGTATGCCTTTATAAGTACTATTATAATATATATAATGAAGGCATGCACATACTCCTCCTTTTTTGAAACCCCTTTTGGTCGCCCCGAGCCACCACAGCCACACTATTTGTTCGATTAATATACAAATATATAATATATATAAAAAGAACTAAATTTTATATCTTAAATAAAAAGTTATTATAGTCTAAAGTAGAGTCCTAAAAATTTCCTATATTTACTAATTTTTTTTATCTCTAAACCCTTTAGTAAGTAGCCCCTAACCTGGTAAATAGATTATACTAGTTTTTCTCTTTAAAATAGTATTATTTTTGTATTTTTAGGCCTTATAACTAAATCGTTATATTATTTTAAAAAAGGTAATTTTTTTTTCTTTTCCTAATGACACCCCCCAATAATACATAAATATATATAGTATTATTATATAATTTTATAATTATAATCTTTATATTAATATTAAATCAGATTAGTAATATTAATAAAATAATATATTAATTATAAAATAATAGACGTTTTAAACTAGTTTAAAAAAATTATATATTTTCCTTATATAGTCTATAGACCCCATTTAGACTCTCTAGAATATAAATAGACTTTTTTAAAATATAGACTAAATAATAATTAAAATACTAATTTATATATAGAATTAAGCTTAAAAAGTATAAAACTTTTTAAAATAACTATTGTAAGAGAGTAGAATAATACACTATAAAAAATTATTAGTAATTATTTTTTATCTCTTTCTAATTATTATAATATAGTTATAGAAATAAACGCTATTATACTAAATAGTTATACTAAAGTATTTACTAGTTTATTATTATAATTTTATATATTTAACTTTTACTCCTAATTATATAGTTAATATATAAATATTTAAGTATATTATATAGTATAGGTACTACTATAATATATATAAAAAAAAGATAATTTTATATTTTAAATAATAAGTTATAAACTATTAAAATAGAGTCTTTAAAATTTTTTATATTTTTTAAATTTTTACTTTGTTTAATGGCTTAATAAATTACGGCTAATAGTCTATATATAAATTCTAAATCTTTTTCTTTAATATAATAAATTATTTTTATATTATAGACTTGGTAAATAACTACTGTTATAATCTATTAGTTACTTTTTTAACTTTATTTTTATATAAAATTAAGGTTATATTTATTTTTATTACTTTTTACTCTGCCTATAAAGGTAGTGTATTATTTAATAATAGTTAACTTGTTTATTTATAATTATATTTCCTTTTTTATCTATAACGAGAACGTAATAACTAAGTACGCTAGCCTACTAGCCCGTTTATCTAGCCTCTATATACTTTAAAAAAAATATATTTATATTTATATATTAATCGAACAAATAGTGTGGCTGAAGTAGTTTAGGGCGACTAAAAGGGGTTTTAAAAAAGGAGGAGTATGTGTATACCTTTATATATATATTATATTTTTTAACACATTAAGTATAAAGGTATATATATACTCCTCCTTTTTTAAAACCCCTTTTAGTTGCCCCGAGCCACTATAGCTACACTATTTATTTAATTAGTATATAAATATATAAATATATATTATATATAGGCCCCCTAAAACTTTTAAATATTAACTAGTAACTCTACGCTTAGAATATTTTTATTTTTACTACTAGTATATCTAGTAGTATCTTACGTAGTTATACTATACTTTTTAGACTATATATCTCTATTATATAATAATATTAATATATTAACCTTTTATTTTTTATATCTAGTATAGTACTATATTTACTATTTTTTTATTACTACTCTATTTGCGTACACTAGCGCTACGAACTCTACATTTATATATTTTATTATTTTTACTATTAATAATGTTACGATTCTATCTATTTAGTTATTATTTACTTTATTATACTAATTATCTAATATTACGTAAAATTAACTAATAGTATTTTTATAAAATTAGTAAATAATTACGTCGTATACGGGATACTTAGTAGTATTAAAGAGGATATTTTATTAATTACTCTATAAGTAGGATATAGTGGAAATAGCTTATATATTTAGTATAGTTAGTATATTAAAATTTATTTAAATAAGTATAATATCTGCTAAGAAAAGAGTAGAAATAGTTATATATTATAAATAAGTATAATTATAATACGTAAAACTTTAGTATATATCTTTACTTTTAAAAAATATTTTAAAAAGTATGTTTTCTTTATTTAATAAACGTTTAGCTAACCAGTTAACTTTAAAATTAGAAAAATATATAGATAGTAGTAGTTATTACTATTTATATATATCTTTATAGTATATAATATCTATACTAGACTTTTTATACTAGACTTTATTAATTTAACATTTTTTTTAGGGGCGCGCTAAGTACTAAGTGCACTAGTACACTAGTGCGATTTAGTATAATACTATACCTTATTTAATTTAGCTTTACTTAACTTTTTTAATATATTAAATATAATGGTATATAAATACTCCTTTTTTTAAAAAATCTCTTTTAGTTACCTAAGTTACAATAGCTACACTATTTATTTAATTAAGATATAAATATATATATATATATATATACTTATTAGTAAAACGCCCTATACTAACTAAAATAAAAACTTTTTTTATAGTTTTTATATACGCTTATTTTTTTAACTGTATCTAAAGAGATAACTTTTTTTAGCCTATACCTTTTTTAGTCCAGTGTCTTAACGCTACACTTTCCCTCCCTTTATATAATAAGTAAAACGTATATTATATTTTTAAAAAAAGACAACTTTTTTAATTAACGTTTTTTTAGTATTTTACTATAAATAATAATATATTACTCTAGTAACTACGTCTATAAAAAATTATATAAATAGGAAAACTATTTAAATATAATAATATATATATACTCTACTTTTTTTTAAAAAAAAATAAGTATTTTATAATAAGGCTACCTAACTATTTAAGGAAAGTATATTATTTTTACAATAAACTAAAACCGGATGTTTAATTACTAACTAATATATTATTTATTAAATAAAGTTATATTAAATTACTAACTTATTAGTTAATTAGGTCTAGTTTGCTATACTAGATCTATTTAGAAATATATTTTTATTTTATTTAATTTTAAATAGTAAATATTTTACTTATACCTTTAAATATAATATATTTTATATAGGGATTTTAGCTTTTTATAGTCTTATATTAATTCTTAAGTAGTACCTTACACTTTTAAAAATTTTACTTTTTTTACTAGTAAAATAGGCGTATTTAAACAATAGTAAAGAGAGGGAATAAATCTCTAATATATAAATAATATTATAAAGGCATGTATATACTCCTCCTTTTTTAAAACCCCTTTTGGTTGCTCTAAGCTACTATAGCCACACTATTTATTCGATTAGTATATAAATATATAAATAATATTAAAATTTAATAAATTTATATATTTTATATTTGTATACTAATCGAACAAATAGTGTGGCTGTAGTGGCTCGGGGTAGCTAAATTTATATATCTCTAAGTATATATCTACTATAGTACCCTACTATATACTATACTAATTTTAAAACCTCTTTTAGTTATCTATATAGCTATTATAGCTATATCTTTTACTTAATTTTTATATAAATTTATAAATATATAAATTATTTATATATATATATATTTGTATATTAGTATATTAATCGAACAAATAGTGTGGCTGTCGTGGCTCGGGGCGACTAAAAGGGGTTTTAAAAAGGAGGAGTATATGTATACCTTTATATAAAATGTTTATAATCTTAGATAATATTAGTTATATTAAATTAATATATATAATTAAATACATCCCCTTTTAGGTCGCCCCGAGCTACTACAGCCACACTTTTTATTCGATTAATATATAAATATATAATTAAATAGATTATAGACTTTTATATATATAAATAATAGTATTATTTAATTTAAAAAATCTTTACGTTTTATTAACAAATACTAAAATATTAAAGTAGTAATATTAGTCGGTACTTATTTATTTAGTTATTATTTTTCTTCCTATTAAACTGGTTCTTTATTAATAGTAAGTTAGTTATATAACTATTAAAAGCTTAACTCCAGTAGTTATTTAATAGTTACTTTTAAAATTATAAAAATATAACTAACTACGCTGTCTACTAGTTAATTTATAATACCTAAAGTATTATTATTTATTATATATTACTCTCTATTTTTTATAAGCTCTTATATCTCTAAATATATTAATCCTATATAGCCGCCCTTTTTATTATCTTTTTTTTTTTTTTTTTTTTTTTTTTTTTTTTTTTTTTTTTTTTTTTTTTTTCCCCTTTTAAAAAAAAAATTTTAATATATTTTTTTTTTTTTTTTATATTATATAACTTTTTTATTTTTTTTTTTTTTTTTAATTTTTTTTTTTTTTTTTTTTTTTTTTTTTTTTTTTTTTTTTTTTTTTTTTTTTTTTTTTTTTTTTATTTTTTTTTTTTTTTTTTAAATATTTTTTTTATTATTTTTTT